>NQII01009692.1:6641-38216 GCA_002778355.1 Clitarchus hookeri | reverse complement strand
GCTAATGTCCCCAACCAATATGTATAAAAAAATATTCATTTATGACAACTTGGCAAAGATAAGGATAATGAAACTGGAGAAATAAATATGGATAAAAAAGCATCGACACTAATGTGGAAGTTGCAATTGAAGAAGGGAAACGAAACTGGTTAAAGACGACTCGGCGCGAAAACTGTACTTGAGATATAAGGACATGACTCCAAATGGAATGACCAGCAGTGGGAGGAAGGGGATCGAGTAAGGCAGTAAAGGCTCCCCTCTCCGCTTAGTTGGCCAACACTGATGAAAGGAGTTTTAACGTAGAGCATAAATATTTTAGTAGTAGTAGTAAGTGCCACTATAGATGGCATAGTATGTAGAATTAGAATCCCCCATGATGTATGGAGAACGATGGTGGATGGCAGATAAACGACGCCACTTCCATATTCCAGGCACCAAGGGCAACTACTCAAGGGTATAAACAGATATAAATGACAAAAAAATCCAGTGGATATGATGGCTTGTGGACAACCGAGGTAGGTCTCGATACTTCACGATCTCAAAGCCAAATCGATGTTTTTGCCATCTTTCACATTCTTCAGCATATTGATGCATTCAGAAGTACTCAGCTAAACATGAGACAGCATCCATTCGATAGACTGTAGCTTCAGTTGCACTGTCTCCACATATTCTCCTGAACCCAGAATAGCAACTACATGCATATTAGCTAGGAGAAGTACCAATTTCTGCTTTGAATTGATAATTAGTTTGTAGTCTTCGGCGAATCCCAGTAACATCGCAAGAGGAATGCAAACTTAGAAATTGCCTCCAGAGTATATAGGAACACTGCAGGCATCTTCTGTCCCCCAGCCTACCATCTTGGCAATAGACAGCTCATTCGGCATGAGCAAGATGTAATTTTTGATCGCAGTCGTTATGCCGACATCTCTAGTCTGGTCCACCTCGACACCATTGAGCAAATATGTGATACGATCGATAAGGTGGAGAATACCATTACTCGTTATTTTCGTTGATGCCATGTTGGATCCATTTTATTTCGTCAATTTCTCGCTGAATGACTGACATGGAAGAGTGCAGATATCTTGGTTTTGGACCACTATCCGAACTTCCGATGGTAACATGTATGGTCTGATCAGGAATGGCAAGTATGTGCGAAGTCTCACTTTCGTGATGCTATTTTAAAAAATTACCGGCTCATTGACATTTATGTAATCTTCCATGACGATCGACCTTGATGCCAAATCTGCGAAGGAAAATATCATTGGTAACTTGGTAACCTGTGGTATATTGATCTCTGGTTTCATTTTCGTGCTTTGCTTTATTGGTTCTGGTCACAATCTTTCTTATTCCCATCTTAACAATCCCGAGACCGGTGCTTATAAGGATGAAGATAAAAACAAATTCAACATTCTCACAAACCTCTTCAGTGGCTTAGCACTGAAAAGTGGTGAAGGTGTGAAGAAGATAGACGACAACAAGAACACTGACTATGTGTTTTGGGAAGACCAGAACGAACTGATGGATTGACTACGACTACTGGTCGCTTAGCAAAGGGATGGAAATGACTCGCACACCAATGAGATTATATCCATTGGCGAAGAACTGAAGGAGGGAGGCTAAATATGATGAATCGGTTGAGAATCGTCTACGATCTGCATACAGCCACCAGGTGCAACTATCGTTGTCGCTAGGTGATAATTTTTGGCATAAATGACATATTTTAAGCCGACTTCGTTGAGATGATACCGTATGCTCGGGTCAACAAAGGGTATAAATACATGTTGACAACCATAGGTGCCTATAGCAAATTCGTCTGGGCCTGGCTGGCCAAGTAGAAGAATGCATGTGATATCCCCGAGGTCATGGCGGATGTGTTGCATGAAGGACGCATTCCAAATAGTTTGCAAACCGACCAGGGCAAGGAATTCTACAATGAAAAGTTCAAGGCCCTGATGAAGAATCATAACATAAATCATTATTCCATGTACAGCAATGCCAAATCATCTATCGTCGAAGGTTCAACAGAACCCTTAAGGGCAATATGTGGAAGCATTTGGCAACTACAAGTGGCTTTAACTACTGCCAAAACTCGTCCACTGTTCATTCTAACACTCGCATGAAGCCCGAAGACCTCAAAGATGACTCCCTGGTTTGGACCGTGTATGCTGTTCCGAAGAGGAAGGACGAAAGCAAGACTAATGCAAAAAATTGTGACCTGGTGCACATCTCCAAACAGAAAGCCGTCTTCGAGAAAGGGTTCACATCAAATTGGAGCTCCGAACTGTTTCGTGTGCGATGTATACGCAACTATGCTCCAGGGACCTAATATCTCGAATATCTCAACAACATATCGATTCGTAGTGGTTTCTACACCAGGAGATCTTGCCGACGAAGTTTCCAAATGTTTTTTCGTCAAGAAGGTTCTGAAACGATGTAACAGAAGGGTGTATGTCAAGCAGCGGGGTTTCCTTGGCTGCTACAAATCCTGGGTCGCTGAACTGGAAATCGAGAGGTGAACATGTCTTGGAAGAGGATGGTGCATATATAGACTTTTACTCAAGGGCCTATGATACCTCACGTTGTACAATAACAAATAAAATTAGGTTTTTTAAAATATGCTTTTTTTATTTATTTTTTAAAAGATTGATCTTAAATTTTTTTTAAAATTAAAATATTATTAGTTAAATAGTAAATACCCCATGTTTGGAAGCAGTTTCGTCATCGTTCGGTACAGGTCTATATTACTCTTGCTGACAGTAAATTTTTTATGGTGGCTGATACTCCAAACATGAGTTACAAATAGACGCTGGTGTCCACTACTAGGACAAAATATATGTGTTAAAGGAGTAATTTTGTAGCCACTGGGCAGATACGATTGATTGGTATGGGAGGAGGGATAATTTGTTATGTAAGGCCAATGATTATTTGGGGAGAGGTGGATTAGGGTGAGGGGTGGAGGTGCTTGATGAATAGGGTTTTTAAATAATTTTTCCGATATTTTGCTTTTTTTTATTACTGGGAGGGTTGCAGTAAGGGAGGTTTTTTTTCAGGGTTGTGGCGTGAGTGTGAGCTTAACATTATATGTTTCTCAATTTTTAGAATTATTATTTTTTATTGCTTACAATATTTTTCGTTTTTTAATGATTTCGTGGGTGGTGTTGAAGGGTGTTGCAATGCACATACAACATTTAAAACCTTACTTCCCTACATGCAACGATACCTCAGTTGACTAGGGCGTCCACCATGCTGAAGACCTTAGGTTTGGCATTTCGATACCGCACATCTCCAAAACATATGTTGAGCTTTGCGAAAAATAAATAAAAAACAGCAGCACCCCTAGCGGCCATCTCCGGAACCAACATGGCAGCTGAGCGAAAGCGAGCCCAGCACCCCTAGCGAGCGGTAGTTGAATGAAGGACAAGTGAAAACAAGTTGGCGGATGACGATGGCACACACTAGCAGCAATAAACATCATTATAGGCATCAGTGGTGCACCATAGTGGAAGATGAGAGAACTTCAGCAGACAGTATCAAAGATGACAGTGGTCGAACAAAGGTGAGTAATTAAGAAACATGATGGTGGCATCGAACGAAGGTGAGTAATCGAGAAACAAGATGGCAACCAGAAATAATATGGTCACTGTAAACAATATGGCGACTGTAAACAAAATGGCGACCAGAAATAAGATGGCAACCAAAACACAAGATACTGGAAATAAAATGGATCCGAGAAACAAGATGGTGGGCAGAAAAAAGATGGTGGGCGGAAACAAAATGGCGACCAGAAACGTGATGGTTGCCGGAAAAAATATTTTAACCAGAAACAAGCTAGCAGGGGAAACAAGATGGTGGGTAGAAACGAGATGGTGATCAGAAACACGATGGCGACCGTAAAATGTGGGCCATGATGTCATACAAGTTAGCAGAAGCCAAGATGGTGGACGGTATTTTTGCCCCTTCGCCTCCATCCCTTGTGTTCGGACATACTATTTCTATCTAGTTACCTATTTTGGGTTATAAAATAATAAGTTTATGGCATGTATAAAAACGGAATGCAGAAAAATCATGAAAGAGAAAATTTTGCAAACACTATGTAATAATTTTTTTTTTAGAGAAATAGCGAAAATAAAACTTTAGTTATGGTTCTCTGAGGCTAGGATCTAATTGAACTGGACTGTTCGTAACAGCACAGTGCCGAATTTATTTTTGGTGGACACACGGCAGCTCGGGGAGCTTTCGTGGTTAATAACCGACTTTATATTCTCCACTGCCATTTTTCATCTCTTTGTTTTACTGTAAATATGAACATAACGTGCTGTATATACGAGGAATAAGTCCTATCCAGCAAGTACAAATTGCCAATAAAGAGACTTCTAATTACCAGTCAAAGTCGCATGCTAAATGAAAAAATACCAGGTCTCCTCAAACAGACACTAGAAGCGCAAAGCAATCAGGATAAGATGACAAATCAGATGACATTACGAGTTGTATTGGAATATTAAGTAGTTTTAAAATCAAGAGTAAAGCATTAAGCATTGACTACACCGTCTGTTAATCCAAAACCTTAAGAAGTTCCAGGGGAAAATAATAACCTGAGATAATGAAAAAGTTAGACAAACTGCTTGAAAACATTATCAGGGAATAAAGACGTTTCAGAGCATTAATACAGACTTGAAACAGATATTTCAATTAATTATATTAGGATTACTGTATACTTAGTAATTTATCTTCTTATGAATTTTGAATNTTGAAACAGATATTTCAATTAATTATATTAGGATTACTGTATACTTAGTAATTTATCTTCTCATGAATTTTGAATCAGTGAAATGCACTTATATAAGTCATCCGCAGCAGTTTAATTCATTGCGAATAAGTAAAAATCACTAGTAAATTTCTGAAATTTGATCAATGAAATAACTCGGAAACTTTCGCTCTCTTCGGTGTTAAGTTTTCAATAAAATATATTTAGAGCAAAAAACATATTGTAACTGTATTGAGCTGAGCAGAGAGCAAACAAAATACTAGCTTAGATTACTTACTGAACCATGCCGCGGACAAAAAAACGTATACATAAATAAAGGAACGGATAAAGTAGAGCCATCTTGTCGTAAGTGTTTCAGGGGAGATAGAAAACTGCATTGATATTGCAGTTGCAAAGTGTAAATAATAATAATAATTCACTGAACCAAATGCCGTTTATGGAAACGTGTATTTTACGTTACGTTGCGTAGAATCTCACGCTTTTATTTTTATTTCTTTTTTTAGGAATAATTCATTGGTAACGTAATGTAAAATGCACATGTCCTTAAACGGCATTTGGTTCTATGATGTATCCTACAAAATATGTTTATTTAACCTATTACTTTTAATACAACAAAAGGCCATTTTTGACCATGATTTTGAAGCAGAACATATTTTGGGTATTGTTACTATACTATTTTCAAACGTATGGAGTGCGTAAAGATGAAACTACATGTGACATTTTATCTTTCCAAATGTGCATTCATTCAGAAAATAGATCATCTTTAAATGACACGAAGCTCTAGATTTTAATACGTGTATTAGGAATTGACATGTTTCGTAAATTGGATTCGCATGTGTAGTGTATTTCATCAGGACCTTAAAAAAAACGCCAGTAGTAAACTACATTGACCCAACTAAACTATTCAACAATAATTTATTTTGAATAATTGCAGAACCAAAGCACTAAGGTTTTTTTTGGCACTTTATTCGTTTCAAAATATGCTTTTTGTTTTTAAAATCCGTGTTTTAAGTAAGTATGTAATTATTTCAAAAGTGTGTTTAAAATTTAGCTTCTAATACACAACAATAAAGTTTTCCGCAGAGTTCTAATTGGCAGAAGCAATTAAAATTTACTGACACTTTTTGAAGTCGAGAAAATGCTTCCCTCTCTTATAATAGGCTGTTTGCGTACCAGGTAATTAGACAATGTGATCTCAAAGGGCGCGGTTTGATTGCTTAAGTTTCGTCCGTTGTTCGTTGCCGGTTGTTTCCAGAAAATGGGCTAATTTATGTAGCAATTAGTGCTCATTAATATACCCACTGAATAATTTGAAGGTTATTATGGCAACTTCCTACTAACCTACTAATGTAACCTAACGTAGTCAGAGCTAGAAAATTTGCGCCCTAGAAGGGAGACGAACAAACTCTTAGAATTCACTCAGAAGAAAGTGCGATAAAATGAAATAGTAAGCATTTATGCAGGCGATATGCCAACCATGCGTCTAAACCGTGTGGTTTTTACATTACTGCTGGAATAAAAACTGTTCATTGACAGAGGCGCTGAAACGTTTTGTACGACAATTGGACTACGCTATATACTCCACATTCTTCTCGACGTTTTGAACAGTTGTTATGTTACATCTTGTTCTATGATTTCCTCAATGTGGAATAGAATTGGAATATTTCCATAGATTTGATTTTAACCTCATTAGACACATTCATTTTTTGAAGCCATGTAGTCTATAGCTTCAGGTNAATATTTCCATAGATTTGATTTTAACCTCATTAGACACATTCATTTTTTGAAGCCATGTAGTCTATAGCTTCAGGTGTATAAAACAAATAAAGAACTTGAGCATAACATTTGATTAACAGATTTTAATATTTTCCCTAAGAAGTTAAACAAAAAATCGAAACATTTTAAGTGGGTACTCTCAGAGATCTTTAAATTACAATAAATTTACTTGTGTTAAAAAATTTCACATCGAATCCTGTACGTGCATAAGTTAGCCTTACTTAAATGTAAGAGAATGACATTCTCCGCTTATTTTTATGAACGTAGCTACAGTTATTTCTACATATCAAAATAAAAATGCCTAAAGTTGTCGAACTTAGAACAGTATATAAATTCCAGTGATGACTGGAACACACAACGACCAGTAAAGCCTAATACTAACTCAGTTCTTTCAAGCCAGCAAAAGAAAAGTCAAAATTATATTTGTGTATGGAAATTCCAGCTTACTTTTCAAAGGAAAGTGAGATATGTGATCACATTTTTGTATGCGCGTTTCTGTGCACGTCTATATGTATTACATTTATCTCAAACCCTCCTAAAATATTTGAACTTGTGAACCGATTTTACGAAACTCGGNTACGTCTATATGTATTACATTTATCTCAAACCCTCCTAAAATATTTGAACTTGTGAACCGATTTTACGAAACTCGGTATACTTATGGAACTTAGTCAGAAATGCAGGATGTTAATTTTTTAAATTGTGGCCTCATTATATTTTTAAATGCTGTGCCGTATGTCAGTAACCATTCCCCATATTTTGTTATAATACCATATTTAACTAACATTTTGGTATATTTTTTCCAAAATTGGTTTACTGCCTGTACCTTTTGCGAATAATCAAATACGCTAATTAGCTGTCTCTTCTGTACGCCATTATGGATTGCAGTGCAATTTCAATAGACAAATCATATCTCAACAAATATTTTTATGATGTACACTGAATTTCGCGTACTAAAAATGGTAGGTAAGGCATGGAAAACAGAGGCGTACATGGTTTTAGAATATCATTTATTTACTAAATAGTGGTCATAAAAGTACTTTAGGTTGGTATACTATGTTTAGCGAAAAGTATTACCAACTTGAAGTGGCATGCTGGCAATACCTACTGCAGTTATTATACATGCTAATGCACTGCTTCGTTTGTCCGTCATGTCGGGATATAGCACCACCTGAAGCAATAAAGCTCTTGTGAATAAAGCTCCTATCCTAACTTTTTGTCAAGAAATACATGACCGATTGTGGCAGTTTTGGCAGACAAATAGTGTCAAGTTAGACAATCCTAAATTTATATTTATTTAGTAGAGGTGACAATTATTTAATTTATTTTATTTATTCAATTTATTTAATTAGTATGNCCTAAATTTATATTTATTTAGTAGAGGTGACAATTATTTAATTTATTTTATTTATTCAATTTATTTAATTAGTATGCTATTTATAAGAAAAAAATATAATTATTACGACTAAGCTTATTACCCTGGCAGTACCTAAGCAAGCTTGAAATTAATTTATTCGTAACTCTTCTTCACTATCATGTTAGCATTACCTGGAATTGAAAGCATTATCATTTATATTTAAAAAAACTACCAAAACCATTTAAAACTAATTTAACATACTAATAATACTATTCCTGAGATAATGAATTAAGTATCTTAATAAGTTAATTTGTTTAAAGTGGCTACCTATTTAAAATTTGTTTAAATATCACATATCTGTAAGAATTAAACAGATTTGAAGCCAAATTAGCATCCTGTTAATGGTTACTGTGTGGACTAAGTACACTAATTGGAAATCTCAACCAATTCCCACCACATTTTGCATGCAATCGGTAGTATTACGGAAGGCCACCTAGTTTTTTTGTAAAATGTTCTCTAATTTTAAAAGCGGCCACGTTATTCTGATATTGTTACATGTTCTGTATCTGGTATACAACTGAACTGATTTAATTTAAACTTAGTGGGCTGGTGAAACCTGCTTTGAACTCAGAATTCTGTTAAGTGGACAAAATCGGACAGCTGAAACTTCACAACACTTATTCCCTACATAAAAAGCTAAATTTCGTTGTAGATATAGTATTTTCATTTGTGTTCGCTCTTTTCGTATTCTGTGTTCTATTACAAAATTTTTCCTCAAATCACAGTTTCTTTACAGTCAATTAAAAATTATAGAATATTATTTTGAAATACACCCTTTTGAAACCTAAAGATGTTGTAATTTATTTGAAAGGAAAATATTAAATTTTATTATTGCTTGAAAGTGAACATTACCATTTTTTAATTTGCAGGCTTTGTTACGTAAATAGGAGAACCCATTTTATACCGCATTTATGCAAGTTGAGGAACTCTTAGAAGATAGAAGAATAAATTGATTTGGTTGAATTTTTGTGGAAATAAAGAGCATATGTAGGAGAAAAAAACCGCCCACTTAGGACTTTGTGCGAGAAAGTTAGATTTTGCGTAGTTTTGGCGGTAATTACATTTTCCGACCATTGTGCAACTGCGGGAAAAACCAGTTTTGTAACATTTACAGACATGAGATTCTCGTGACAGTGTATACAGAAAGAAAAGAATGGCTCATAAAATTTTTCTCTTACATGTTTGAATATTGCATGTGGCTGCTCTAATCTCCATATTCTCACACTGTGGGCGTCCACTTGACCACTAAGATTGGCCTCGTCACTGAAGACCAAGCGTAAAAGAAAACTCTCATCTTCTGCTTCGTTCTTAAAATGAATGCACTCAACTCCTCACGTTTTTGTTTATCACCTTGTTGGAGGGCTTGCAACACTTTAAGTATGTAAGGTTTCTATAACGATCGTCGCCGCATAACACGCCAAACTGCAGTGATCTGTACAGTGCAGATTGAGAAAAAATATGTGACTTGCAACATTTTTATTGCGTTTTGCGAATACAGTATCATTCTGGCAAAAAACAATTCGAGTAAATGAGCGTTTTGTTAAAAGCGGGCATTTAACAAAATTCCGAGGGAACAGGAAATTTGTCTGTTTTGTAATGTTGTTTTGATTAATGTCTCGTAAATAATTTAAAAGGGTGTCCTTTAAGTTCGTTTTCACTTGGCACAAAAGTAGCAGAAAGCGGCAATTAAAATTTTCACAAAGTTCACAGAATCCTGGTGTGTCGTATCAGCTAACACTACGAGGCGCCTCTTGCAGACGCACAAAGACAATGTTAAGTGAAAGATGTCGTTGTTCCCAACTTCCGTAATTAGCAAGTTCCTCGGGACTGGAAACCTGTCTCGGGTAAGGTACGTTAACGAGCATGTAACGAGAAACTAACTGGCCCTGCAACGCACAAAGTCCAACAACTTGTTGCGAAAAGTTATTTTTCGAGATTTTACTTCATTTTATTGTCTCACGGTCACGCCCTCTACCAGAGTTGCGATCGAACAAACACTTTATTTGAGTCAGCAGCGGGTCTGTGAACGTAACTGCTGTGACAAGCCAATCGAATGAAATTACGTAGTACATCATTTAAAGCTTACAGTATGTAGTTTTTGATTTCACATTATTTTTTGTCATAATCGCATAATATAATTATAAATTTACTATTTATGAAAGTCAAATATATGGGAATAACAAACTAAAGCCCATAACATTATTTTCTTTTAAATATTGCCATTACTGCGAAAGATTTGGTGGTTATTCTCACATTTGTAATTTTTTATAAAGAGTAAATTTTTGATTATGTTACGCGATTATGCAGAAAATAATATGAAATAAAAAAAAATCACACTGTAAGCTCTAAGTGACGTACCACGTAGTTTCATTCATATAGCTCGATAAATACAGATCATTTTTGTGGATTTTTGATTTGCTTTGCTGGTATTAGTATTTTAATAATATTAACTAACGCAAATTGTGCCTAAAAGAGAACTGAGACACAACAAACGGGAGGGTATTACTTCCCAATGATCCAGATCACAGATTACGAGCGGAGGAAGCATAGGGGTACAGGTACAGCAAGTTTTAAATATTCCTATTTTTTCGAAAGCACAGAGAAACCTTTTATATTTATATAGACCAAGCGTCATTTAATAATTTGCGAAGATGATTAAGTGTGATTCTTGGTAAAGAAGAATATATCATCCTAGTTGCCCTATGTCTGTGGCACTCAGCTTGTGGTAGGCGCACTGCTTATGGTCAGTGAAGAGATGTGGGCGGTTCCTAACGGCGAGGTCTCCAGAGCCGACGCATCGCCTAGGGTACGTAGGTATCGTCACAATAGCCAGTAAGATTTCGGGATTAGTATCACCTCTGAAGTACAGGTAATTAAAGATTCAGACANATCGTCACAATAGCCAGTAAGATTTCGGGATTAGTATCACCTCTGAAGTACAGGTAATTAAAGATTCAGACAATTACTATTTTAAAGGGACTGGATATCAACATCGTGTCAGTAACACACCTTATTTACGACATTTATATTGCAATTTATATTGCAATATTAATGATTTTTATTTCTGGAACTACACGAGAAGTGCATTTTAAGGTTGCAAAGAACGAAGAAACCCAAAATGAATGACTAGTGATGACTTAGGCAGTAGAAGTCCATAATGGGAAGGNAAGGTTGCAAAGAACGAAGAAACCCAAAATGAATGACTAGTGATGACTTAGGCAGTAGAAGTCCATAATGGGAAGGGGTTCCGAATCTACATTAAAATAAACACTTATTATATTTTATGTGTGCGTGGTGTGTAGTATGATGTTTCATGCTAGAGCGATAGAGATAACATAGTCAACCAGAAAAAATTCCAAGTGGTGGGGCAAAAAAAAAAAAGCCAAAATAACACAAAAAAAAAAATCAAGGCAATAAACCGTAGAGTAGGTTAAATGAATTGTGTGTAAATGTATTCAGTGTTGGTATAGGCCTAAATATTCCCCCCGTGAATAAAACAATTCGTTTTGAAAATTATATTCAATAGTAGAAATTGCAATGTTTTAAAAAAAGAGTGAAATCAAATTCAAAATACTTCAAAATGGCCATTTAGATATAATTTACCTGGTAACATCAGTGTAAATATTACTGTTAAAAAGTTGAAATTTCAAATATTTCTTTATATATCCTTTTTACTTTTCTATCTAAATTTGGGTAATTTTCGCCCGTGGTCAGTAATTTATAACATAAGAAAACTTATCATCATATCTTTTTGTGGCCGTAAATCTATTCACACACGAAACACATTGAAAATTTTATCTACGTAAAGTCTTTACAAACTTTGCATAGGTGGCATAATCTGCCACACATATCTAAATTACTTACCAGGTATGCTTGATAGGAGATTAAGGTAAAACAATTATCCTATGCACAATAACGAAATTTATGCAAATATTGTACATATTATCGCAGTTAATTATGTGTGGCACAACTTCCACACACATTTAAAAGTAACTTAATATAATTTCTTTAAATTTTCTACTTACACGACTAGAGTGACAACTTACACTTCTGCTCTTTACAGGTCGGAGAACACTGCCCGTGCGTTTGAAAAGCCGGCGGCACTTGCCCGCAACGTCTTTTCAAACGCCACGTGACAAATTTATGTACACGATATATTATGAAAGTAAGTGTTCCTAGTTTAATGAAATTTATAATTAATAACATCAAAACAAGTTTTGCTTACACACAGTTTATCGCAGATTTAAGTGCTGGGCACCTGGCAGTTGGCTAAACCTCAACATCTAAATTCCAAAAACTAACAAAAAATCTTGCAATAAATAAATATTTACATAAATCGTACAGAAAATTACCAAATTAAACTGTAATCATATTAAAGTGTATCAGTATTGTTTTAAAGTCACAAAAACAAACTAATATTCAAAATTTCAATGTAGGTCACAATAACTAGCTTTTGTGCCAAACACAACTCAGTCACATAAACAACAAAACGCATTCAAAAACATCTACAAAACACACTCCAATAAAGACATAAAATTATAAAAATACACTTTCTACATATGCTGCAAAATTTATTTTATTTAATTAGAACGTAAATTGACCAGCGCTTCAGACGCATTGTGATGACAATCTATAACGGCATAAGGGAGCTTTATTTTATGGTAGGTAATAGCATAAGTGCTATTTGAAGGGATCGGTGACAGCCAGAATTACGTGAAAAACTAACCAATGAAATAATAATATGAAGTACAAGAATGGAGTTGCTGGAATCGTACTGCAAATAAGAAGACGCATGTCACATTTCGCTGGAGAAGAGAATAGGCATGAATTTGGACATCGTGAGTTCACGACTATATTGTAGAATGCATTCGTTTCAATTTATCGGATGTCGCTCCTTTATTAAAGCAAGTAATGACCAAGTACCTGGAGAAAATATTCTTACACAATGTCATTCTTTCACGAACAATAAAGCTGCTAAAATGGTGTACTGTATAATCTTAAACTTGCGAGATCGGGTGCGCAATACCTCACGCATGAAAATTTTATAATACCCAAACGAAAGAAAACTTTCTATTAACGATTATAATAAAATTAATTATGTCACTTATACACTTCAAATTTTTTTTATACTTTTACAGGAAAAATCCTAGGAAACACAGTTGCTAAGAAAATTCTTTGTAAAACTACAAAGAGCTTTCTTGTAAAATCTGCAATACATTTGTAATATTACAAATTATGTCCTTGTATTACAATTTATATTATTGAGAAGTGTAAATAAAAAAACTTTTCTTTTTCTAGAAAACAAAAGTGATAAATTAATATCAGAGAATAACAAAAATAAAAAATTCAAAATGTAATTTTAAAAAAAAATTACACTTTCCCAGCACAGGGACTAAACCCACATCCCTTGTATTATTGGTCGGTACCTTTAACCATAAAACCAAATTGACTTACGAAATTTAAGTATATTTTTACAGCAAATATATATGTAAGTATCTACAACATATTAATGAAGTTATTTGGTTAAGAAGAATAGGTACATTTATTTCATTTTAAGAGTTCTGTTGTTGAGTTAAGAAATTTGGACGGCTTTTAAATACGATGTATTGAGAGGCAATTTAAGAGTTCTGTGTAGCTAGGAAATATTAACAGTTAATTAATAATTCGGTCACGTTTCATTATTATTCTTAGAGTTTTTCAAGTGTTTTACGTTATTCAAATTTCCACTACATTTTTTTTTGCACGCAGCTACATTTTACATCACCCATAGTTTTTGCACAAACAGCTATATACGATTTTACGTTGTTGAGTGCCCGCAATTTTGCTGAAGCTCGTGGTAACGGGTCAGTATAGTACAAGCATTTATTGAGGTATATTACCAACACGGTCCTTGTAGTTTTGCAAACGAGTGGTTTTACAAGATAAATATTTGTACTGTTACAAGCATTTGTAAAATTACAAAGAATTTTCGAGTAAAATTTTTTTGCCGAGTAGGTTAAGATTATTTTAATTTGCAATCGAAGAATTATTGTCGCAAATTTTCAGCAATTTTTCTACAAATTACGGTTTTGTTTTTCATAAACATTGATAATTAGAAGCACTGTTTTAATTGTAATAAAAATATTTCTCGAAGTATCCCCCGTTGTCGCTGGAATAATTGAGAGAAGCGATATCAATCGTCGACAAAAACTTTTTTCACCCACAAGGAAGCAACCTACAGAAAATAAATATGGTGGGTAGGTTTGACATTATGAGATTTCACGTTTAACCGCGCAAGTGACGTCAGCAGAGGCGGGCCTCATCACTGTATCTGCAGGACCATTATGAGATTGTCCCGGTGTGCACCGCGTTCGAGAGGAGTCATCGTAGGGCTGCAGGGAGCGGGATAATCATTTCGCCGTATTGTGTGCCATTCCGGTCATGCGGATATTCCGTAGCACACTGCTGGCGCCAGTGACCTGAGGAAGGCATGAACACACGATACGCAGAATCTGGGAGACGGCCACGAACCACACGGAGGGAAAACCTACGGATTGTCACGATATGAGTGGAGTGCCCCAACCATCACGATTGCGGACATTCAGCGAGCAGTTGTGCCCACTCTGCAGCATCCTGCGAGTGCCAGTACCATTGGCAGAGGGCTGCATAACGCAGGACTACATGCCCGTAGACCGTTACGACGACTGCCATTAACACCACATCAACGTCGCCACAAACTGCAATGGTGTCGTGAAGAACTGCGACGGAGACATGTAGAGTGATACGGTGTAATATTCAGTGATGAGTCCCGCTTTGGTCTTGATGACGAATACCAACGCATCATTGTGTGGAGGCAACGTCGTCAGCGCCAAGATGAGCAGTACGTGGTCACGTGTCACACGTCCAGAAGGCCTGGTATAATGGAGTAGGGTGCGATTTCGTAGGATGCCAGATCACCGATGGTATTCATCGTGAACACTTTGACATCCCAACGGTATGTTCATGAGGTCCTGTAACAAATGGCCCTTCGGTTTGTGAACGCCCCCGTCAGTGCTCTATTCCAAAAGGACAATGCTCGAACTCATATCGCTGCCGTTTCAAGAGCATGCCTTGAAACCACCTATACTCTGTTTTGGCCAGCCACGTCACCAGACATGTCCCCAATTAAAAATGTGTGGGATGCTATTAGCGGTACCCATACCGCATAATCAGCAGGAACTACGAGTGAATATTCAAGCTACATAGGATGAGTAATCACATAACACCATCAGATACGTCTAAAACTCCATACCGTGACGTTTGGCGGAATTTGTTTGCATACATTNAGATACGTCTAAAACTCCATACCGTGACGTTTGGCGGAATTTGTTTGCATACATGATGGCTCGAACTCATACTGACATACGTATATGTAGCGCAATAAATATTTCTCATTACAGTCTCAATATTTAGTAATTTCTTGTTCTTGGATAATTTTGGCTTAATTATGAATATCATCGCAACTCGACACTTCCTTGTGGGCGCAACTATTATTTTGACGATGAGTGTGTTACAAATGCATCTCGTACCTAACATAGGGAAGTAATGGTTGTATCAATTGCCGTAACAACATGGCGCGAACTCGAGAAGTGATGGGTGAAGAAAACCGATTGCTATTTAAGTGTAGCTGTCTGTGGTCGTGACATCCGCAGGAGAGTACACAGCATACACTCCAGTTAGCATCACAATTAGCACCGCACATGCCACACCTAGCACCGCACATACCACAGTTAGCACCATAATTAGCACTGCATGCACCACACTTAGCACCACATGTACTAGGGTTAGCACCGCACACACAACCGTTACCATCACATGCACTGCAGTTAGCACCACAGTTAACATCACATGCACCACAGGTAGTAATGCAGTTAGCACCGCATGCACCACAAGTAATACGGCAGTTAGCACTGCACACACTGCAGTTAGCCCCACATTTAGCACCGCATGCACTGCAGTTATCATCGCAAGATAGTAGTGGTAACATACATATTATAAAACAAGATGTTACTCTACCCATATGCATTAATTCTGAAGATGAAGATATCTCCCACGAATCACGACATGGAAGTCTATTTCCGAATACAGTGAGGTGTATTATCGCAGGACCATCAAATTGCAATAAAAAATGTGTCCTACTGAGCCTGCTGGAAGAAGAGATTAGCCTTCGGTTCGAGAACATTTACCTATATTAAAAATCAATCCAGCAACCAAAATACCAATGATTGGCACAAGTACAGGAGGCCTTGGATGGCGTTGGTTATTTCCCCTGCAGCGATAATGAAACCATCGAGCCACCCAGCGAAGCTCTTCCAAACGCGATATTTGTCTTCGATGACTATGCCTGCGAGAAACAGACTTGCATCCAGGAGTAATTTAGCATGAGATGGCATGCGAAGTTGGACTGCGTATTCCTCGGCCAGACTTATTCACGCATATCCAAACACCTGCTCCACGACAATGCAAACATTTTGGTACTGTTTCGCATGGACGATATGAATTTGTGGCATGTTAATGAAAATAATTTAAATAACGACATGATGCTTTCAGATTACAAGAGTCTATGTAACTTGTGCTGGCAAGAGAAATGCGGATTTTTGACGATCGTTAAGGACTGTCCCCTATATAATGGGAGGTACTGACAGGGATTCGATCAGTTCATCATCGGTCGTCGAGAACGAGTTACAGAACATAGAAATTCGGTCAAAGTAGCCTCAAGCTGCATCTTGACAAAGACGAAGATGGAGTTTGTCTCGTACCAAGTAACTATAGAACCTGCGATGCTGGTAGATGAATAATTCGAAATGTTGGTGAACTCAAAATTCCGAGGACACTGCAATTAAAAATTTCGTCCTCGAAACTGGTAATGCCATCATGATGACCGAATAAAAGACATTCTTTCAGAGCTACCTGTCCTCGTTCGGGGCGAAGATGGAGCGTATGAAGACGGATATCGTCCGTGATATGGTGGCCACGGAGGAACACATAACGATTGTTTAAAGGCAAATTATCGACAGATGGAATGTGGCAATTATGTTAATCTGAAAAACCTGGAAGGGTGTTCAAAATTACAGCAGGGACGTATTGGATGCCTGCAGCGAATGCCTGGGCAAGATCGAAAGTATTTTGGCGAAGACCAATGATAAAACCTATAAAAAAGAGAAACAGTAACAATTTTTATTCAGTGCGATGTCGGATATTGCTAGTGACCAGCATTGGACGATACGTTCTGTTTGCTCGAACTATTTGCTCGCCAAGAGGGCTAAAATTTCACGCGACCTTATACATGTAGAAATTTGTAAGCCCATTACTCATATTCTTAATGCACTCAGGGAGGGAGATTACCGCCCGTATCCGTGAAGACCGAAATCGACGATACTGCTGAGTCTATGAAGAAAAGAAAACATGATGATGTACAGACAGATGAAGACGATGCATTGGATGCGGATTTGCCAAACAACAAAAAAGTATGGAAGAGAGTCTTCAAGCCCAGTGCTCTGGTTCGTCGCTACCTACGATCGTACACATATCGTAATAATAATACGACATATGTCATATACAGTCATTAGGATAAATGGTTCCTCGGTGCTAATGAAATAGTTTCTACCTGGTGAGATTATCCAAGTAGGCGATTACATGACGCAAGGCACACCCAGGAATTACGAAATTCTATTTCGCAAGGAGCTCAGAAAGTTTATAGAATCCGACCTGCTGGAATACAAAACATTGCTTGATCTCACGCATGCACTTTGCCAAGATAACAATCCCGAGAGAGGTGTTTATAAGGACGAAGATTGCGAAAAAATTGACATTCACGCAGACCTTTTCAGTGGCCTAGCACTGAAAAGCAGCGAAGGTGTGAACAAAAAATATGATGAAAAGAACATCGACTGTCGATTTTGGGACGACCCGAACGAGATGCTCGATAGCCTATGACTATTGCTCCCTTCGCAATGGGTTGGAAATTACTGCCACATTAAAGAGATAATTTAAATCATTAAAGATCTGAAGGAGGAAGCCTATATAGTATGAGTCGATTGAGAATCGCCAATGAACTGCACACATATGTGAGACGCAACTACAATCGCCGCAAGGTCGTGATATGTGGGATAAACGACCTATTTCAAGTCGACCTCGTTGAGATGATACCGCATGTTCGGGTCAACAAGGGCTACAAATACATGTTGAACATCATCGATGCATAAAGCAAATTCGCCTGAACCAGGCCTGTCAAGTCAAAGAATGAACATGATGTCACTGAGGACATGGCTGATGTATTGCGCGAACCGACTAGGGCAAGAAATTCTAAAATGCGAATTTCAAGGCCCTGATTTAAAAACGTAAAATAAATCATTGCTCCACGTAAAACAATCTCTTCTATCGTCGAGAGGTTCAACAGAACTCTGAAGGAAAAAAATTTGGAACCATTGTGCTGCAAATTGCTACTACAAGTGGTTGGATATACTCTCAAAACTCGTTCGCGAGTACAATTCTACCGTTCATTCTACCACTCGCATGAACCCCGAAGATGTGAAACACGACGCCCTGCTTCGAACCTTGTACACTGATGTGAAAATGAGGGACGCATGCAAGCCTAAAGCCAAGGTTGGAGACCTGGTGCGCATCTCAAAACAAAAAGGCATCATCCAGAAAGGTTTCACAGTGAATTGGAGCCCTGAATTCTTTCGTTTGCGACGTATACGCAAGAATGCTCCGAGGACCTACTTTCTCGAGGATCAGAATAATGTTCCCATTCATGGTGGTTTCTACGCTGATGAGTTCTAGCCGATGAAGTTTCCCGACAATTATTTGGTCGAGAAGGTGCTGAAAATATATAATGGAAGGGCGTACATCAAGTGGTGGAGTTTCCCTGTCTGCTACTATGCCTGGGTCGACTATGCGGACATTGAGCGTGAATAACGAAAATTGCAATTTAAATAAATTAATTTTTTTTAAAATACTTCTGCTTTATTTGAAAAATATTTTAAATAAAAATACCTACATTTAAAAATAAAACAAAAAATTTAATATGACAATTTACATACTTTGCAGGAATGATCAATGTAACCATTCGATACAGGTCGTTAGGAGGCAGCATAATCGAGAAATTGACGCCACCTATGTGTTGAAAATATAATCCAGTATGGAGGGCGCCGACAGCACCACCTATACATTAAAAACATAAACACATATGGCTGCTCCTGGTGGCTAAATCGACAGCTCCCCTGGTGGCAATATCGAATATTTATACACTAGCGCCACTTAGGTTATGTAAAAATAAACATATGAAATCCAAGATGGTGGCTTCCAGCAATGTATAAAAAAATGACAAATGAAAACAAAAAAGATGGTTGCATACGACGGAATGAGTAATGGTGAGGTGGTGGAGGAGGCCTGCCGACTAATTAACCAATGAGAAACATTGGCTGGGGAGGGGAATGTTAGGACAATTAGATTGATTGGAGGGTGTCTGTCATCTGCTGGACATGGTGTGGGGAACCTCCAGAAATGTAAGTTATTTTAAATAAATTTTTAAATACAAATTTTTAATAATATATTTTTTAAAATAATTTTCTTCATAATTTTTATATTTTTTTAGTAATAAATTTTTCAATAAATTTTAATTTTTTTATACATTTTTTGGGGATTTTGGGTTTCCAAGGCTACAGGTCACCTGGGTCAAGATCAAAGGTCAAGGGCAAGGACACCGACATCTAACATGGCAGACAAGATAGCCATCGGGGGACCAGAATGACAGGGCATGAACAGCTCTGACGCTCCACCCCCAAGTCCTTGTGTCCGAATTCCCCAAATGCTGCTACTATGAACTTTCACCTCTTGTGGATAATTCGTTCGTTTTGCAACTTTTGATATACTAATGAACATTTAAATATAAGTATATCATTAGACTATATGATTGTAACAAATGTTCACATGCATCTTACAAAAAATATTTAACTGAAGAAAGGTAACATTTCATCAAATGTTTTAATAGAGCAAACCCCTTTTTATGTCATCATCTTACAGTGGCTCACATTAATATTTGACCACCTATGATTATCGCAGTTTCATGGCCTTATGTTACATTAGAAATGAAGATAAACATAAAACCTATTGCACAATCATTCTTTTGTGCTTTAAATGAAATTCAATAGTAGCCAATAACTGAAATGAGCAGTGTAAGTTAATGAAACACAATATTTTGTCCTCGCGTGCTTCATAAGTACGCCACTTTAATATTCGGCCAGTTGTGGTGGACGCTTGGCACGGGCATGATGCACATTGCGTTCGTACCTCGTTTCATTCCCTGCAAGTTCTCTGCGCTGAGAGGTTCTATTGTGTAGCTGTGTTGACTGCGTTAGTCAGGAAAATGGGACCTATTGCAGGAATACAACGTTTGAACAGCGGTAGCTGGTCATTTTCATTATGCAAAGAAGAAATCTCAACGAGAAATAGCGCAGCACTTGAATCTGCTGAGGTGCACTGTTGGAGACATCATAAGAAGGTTTCAGAAGGAAGACAGAATAGATTCGGTATCTCAAAAACGACAGCCAAGAAACTAAGCGAGAGAGAAGAACGTCTAGTAATCAGGAAAATAAAGAAAGGTCCGAAAATTAGTGCTTGCAAACTTACAACGGAGGTACTCAATGAATGCGGAAAGAACGTCCATCCAGAAACCATACGACGAGTTATCAGAAGAGCAGGATATAATAGCAGGGTATCTAGAAAGAAGCCTTTTATTAATGAGGCAAATAGAAGTAACGACTTACGTTCGCAAAAGACCACGCTGACAAAGATGAAAATTGGTGGAATGATTTTATTTTTGCTGATGAGATGAAATTGAATGGGTTTGGTTCAGATGGCAGGTTAACAGTATCAGGAGCTAAAACCTGGAAACATACAACCTACTGTGAAACACAGTGGAGGTAGTATTATTATCTGGGGCTGTATATCTACAGCAGGTGCAGTAGAGGCTGTTCTTGTCGATGGAACAATGAAATAGGAAGACCATCTCAACACCCTGACAGCAAACCTACACAAGAGGGATGATAATCTGGGCATTAGGAACACGTTTAAGTTCTACCGAGATAATGACCCAAATATAACTGTCCCAAAGTCATTAACACACCTCCTCAATCACCCGACCTAAATCCCATATAAAATCTGTGGGCTGAACTTGAAAGAAGACTCAGGACTTGTACAATTAGATCCCCAAAAGAATTAGAGAAAAGGTTCAAGGAAGAATTGAGTAAGATTGGCTCCGAATGTACCAGGAATATAATTGTTGATATACAACTACGCCTGCGAGAAGTAATTAAACAGAATGGCCATGCTACCAGGTACAAAAAAACTGTGTGTTTCGTTATCAAAGAGGATTATGTTTGTGTTTGAAAGATGATGGTTGAATATTAAAGTGGCATAGTTATGCAGCATGGGATGACAAAATCATATTGTTTGTTAAGTTTAATTGCTCATTTCCGTTATTGGCTACCGCTATATTTCATTTAAATCACACAAGAATGATTGCGCAGTATGATTTATGTTTATCTTCATTACTAATGGAACTTAAGGCCATGAAATTGCAATAATCATAGGTGGCCGAATATTAATGTGAGCCACTGCATATTAATGTAAGAAAAGAGCTCGTGTGTGATTTAACTTCCTCTATTTCTATGGCTCAATGACCAATATATGCATGTTCTTGTGGTTATTGGTTTATGAATTGTAAGAGTAGGATATTTATCTTTCGTTTGGATATGTACCTTTGTAAGCGGTATCCCACATGCCATCACATTTTTTACTAAAATAACATAAATAGGGCTCATACTTACGCTTTCTTCCTCAGTGTAAATGGATGTTTTATTTTTGCCTGAATCCCAGAACTTTATTAGTTGCAGTGCGAACTTGCGAATACCGCCCGTTTTCTTTGGTAAACCTGACTATGCTAGCTGACGTGATTGTATTTATTATACTTATTTTACTAAAGCATGTTTGGTAATTGGTTTTATGGTTCATTTATTTCACATAACGTTTTAAAATATGTCAATTCGATTTCAGAGACACTACTTTAAGTCTATTGTTGACTTCTAAGACATTGTTTTGAATTTTGTTATTTGATTTTTAAAATGTACATTTTGGTCGTTTTGAATCTGGATGCCTGTAGTTTTAGTGGAATTCGCTGCATCTCGATTGCGTGTTATTTTAATATCATCACGCGAATTAAAATAAGTCGTTTGGAAAACAGTTTAGAGCAAGCATTTGAATAGACTAATACCACCACGAAACTTGCGAATTCTTGAATTCAAGCAGAGTGTTAAAGTTATCGATTCTCATCAGTATCCAACTGCAAAATAATCGATTCTGGAAATATTAGTTTCTGCCCATCACTACCTCCTATCTCAGAACATGCTAATCAAAAATGATTAAGTACTTGGTATTTCTGTATACTCGGGATTTATCATTTCCGTCCTTCCTATGTGCTCGACTTGGCGCCGCTGAACTTCTTACATATCTCAGCATTCGGCGAACCGTATTTAACCGCGCGATACTTCCAGCAAGAATAAGCGAGTAAGAAATGGGGTCAGCGCGTGGCCAAGGAGGCGAGAAGAATTTATACCACAGAGGCCTCTGGCACTGTTAAAGTGATCGTCTCATGTTTCTCAGAAGGGATAACTGTCTCTTTAACTGACCATTTGGATACTTACATACAATTATTCAGATTGCTTTTACTTGTTAGGAAGCGACGAAAACAAAATCTGATAAAACATTTTGCATGAACGTAAATATCCCTGGTTTTGTTTCCCGGCCAAGTTAAGGATTGTTAACGCGTGGAAAATTTCCTTTCTAGGTTTAGCATTTGAAGTTTAATTTTCATCTCATCCTCATACTGCGTAAGGAAATGGCAAAATAACGCTGTATTATACTTTAGGACAAGTCTTTAATGTCCAGAACAGCCTTTGGGCTAAACATCCATCATCACATGATTTCAAAGCGTAACTTAATATACATAATACTACAAGTTGTAGTTTTTGCTTTTTTCCAAAATGTTCCAGACATTAACATAAAGTTTAGAAAAACGTTCTCATTATATAGTTACTATTTTTTAATATTTTGTAGAGCTAGTTTACATACGTAGCTGTGAAGGCGAGAGCTTACGGAAAGGAAACTCATTCTGATGCATTAGTTAAGCTGTCAGTAAGAATCAAATTGTTCGGTTTAGATGGTTAATCATTCACTTGTTGGGGTCCTCGATTTAATCCGCGACAGGAATAGGTCAAAGATATTCTCAGATGGGGATGAGTCGGACACACATCCTTGGTATAGGGGTCTTCTGGGGTCTTTAATTCCCTACCACTTTCCCCCGTATTCTTTACACCGTTTCCCTTACCAACCTCTCTCAAATTAGACGTTTTCCAAGCTGATTAGTAACGTCAGGTGGTGTGATCAGTTAGATTGACTCCACGTAGCAACAGCCTACACCTTCGTTATGGCGCAAGCGTAACTAGTGCTTGAATTGCCACTCAGTCAAAAGTTCGCTTCTGTAGCTATATAACGACGCCATTAGTTGCGTATTTAGACTGCTGTATATGGAAATATATTTATCAGATACATATGAAACTAGAACAGGTTACTACAAATACATTTGTTGCAGACCTGAAGCAAGTAAAATTGTGTCATTACCTAAGCACCACAATGATGATGCATGACGAAAAGATTACACGAATTCAGGATCTCTTGTGCGGAAGGCGATTACGCATACAAGCGTCAAGCAATTTGATCGTTAGGTTTTATTGATTTTTACCACCCTTCCCCTTACACACACGCACATGCGTTCATCCAGACATAAAGGGGATTTCAACGTCGACCACGCCTAATGCGGATACATTACGAGCAGATGTCCATATCAACATCACTGACAATCGAGGAATGACATGCGCTTGCTTAGTCTCTTCATATAGCTGTACATGCTAAAGTCAGGGACTTGTTTTCCAATTCTCGAATCTCTTATCTTTAATTCGTTTCGGGCTCATTATCGTCGTGTAGAGAAGCCATACAAGGCTTACGTGTCCGAACATGATGTGCCGTCGCCATAAGACGCTTGCGTAGTTGGTCTCGCGTAAACACGCAAACTCTAAGTAAGAGCGTTGAGTGAGAAGTTTCAAGCACCGAAAAGTGTGCGCTGACTCGACCACTCATGAATTCCACGAAAGGCAAACTTGTTGGTTTGGCTTGCGTTATTATTTATAGCTTGTGAACTGATCAGACTAGGTTCACAAGCCCCTACTTGGAAAGCAAACTTATCACTACTGTAGCAATTAGTTTTGCACTAAATATTACTATAAGATTCTTGAAAATTCCATTTCTTTTAAAAGAATTGCACTTCGTCATTGTTTCTGACAAAAAAAAATTGGAAGTAAAAGAGTAACCCTCTGAGAATAAACGCGAAATTCGTTTGTTTCTGTAACTACAACAATAATGAAAAGAAAATCTAAAAATAAATTAAATAATATTTTTCTGAAACAAGTTTCTTTAATGACAATAAGAGTAATTTATAAACTATTGTATCACACATCACACACACTTCAGCAACAGTAAAAATATAAAATAAGATAATATGCGAATCAGGAGCTTACTTTGTTGGCAGATGTCACGTTCATATTTTCTCCATAAACTAAATCTGTTCGTGATAAGGAGAACTATAAAATAAACAGAAAGCAAAAGAGGTCCTTTCAGTACTCAAAAATATTTACCTAGCACTTTTATTTCAACGTTAAGACATGGGAATACTGTCCAACTGTCGTTACCAACTTTACTGGACGCATGTTAGTCGGCGTGTAAATAAAAATATATGCAGGTATAGGCTGTCCATGGTTAACTGAGCATTTTTGAAAGCCCTCCTAAGATCTACTTCTCTGCCCAATTTGTATACTTCCACCACATGTAAAATAAGCATTGCGTTGACACTCTCACTATATCATGCATCAGTCAAGTAAAAATATGTAAAATTGTTAAAACGGAAAATATGTAAAAAAAATTGCCTATTGTATTTCTAATCTGCGTAATACAGATAGAAAATATTTTTAATGAATTCGGTGCCCACAAATGTAAAAGTTACTTCTTGAATACCATTTTGAGATATGGGACTACTTTTAGTTTTTTTTTTTTTTTGCCAAAGTAACTGGGAGCATTACAGTCAATGTTGCCGTTAAAATACATGCCGCTAGTGACAGTGATTTTTTTTCCCACAGGTTTATTTCAAAAGTGCCTATTTTGCCTTGAACCTTCGCTATAGTAGAACAAAGGACATAGGGACATGCGCAGACCGCAGTGTTAGCGGGCAGTCACTTGACGAGCGCTTCAGGTAGTGGAGGGAGATAATCACACAGCAGCTCGCGGCCCTAAGGAATCGCTCCGGCACGGTTGTTTGGCAGCCCGAGTTACACGGCGCAACCTATCTCCATGGCATATACGTCAGGATTTAAGTCACGTGTATAGTTCGGCACCCCACTGCAGTGCATGTGTATAGAGGCCGCGGGGGACGTGAGGCTCTGAACCCTCATCTGGTATAATAGTCAATAAATTTATTTTATTTTAGCCTTATACGTTGACTTCCGAATGTGGTGATATATAAACACTGCGTTTATTACTTACATAGAAATATTTATTTAAAAATATGGTTAAAGGATAAGCAATGGATGAAAAGAAAAATGTAACTAGGGCCTCAAATGTTCTCACTTTACCGTGAATTTTAAAATGAACCCCATGGAACCCCGAATCATACTTAAAATTAAATTCCCTGTTTACTATAAATTATGGATCATCTCTTAAAATAGCAGTTGCGTTCATTTTATTCTTTTACTGCGTTATCGAACATTTTTAAAGTATGATTTCAGGATTATGCGAGCATCACAGACTATGGCTGAGTAAACTACTATGGAAAGTTAAAAAAAAAAAACATTTTCTGCCTATCAACACGATTACAAGAATATACGGTAGCTAAACGACTATACAACGCACGGGTATATTATTTTTAGTTAATAGTAGTGCGCATTAAACCTTTTTTAGAAATAATTATGTTTGATTAGGGTAAATGTCTAGGTTCACTTAAAAAATAATAATTTGAGTAAAACAGGCAAACTAGTAAATTTTTTTGGACTACTACATTTTCATAAAGAAACCATTATATATTTTAACTTAATAATGAAATTGTAATATTAAGCGTGTATCATATACGATTAGTGACAACATATTATTGGTTTTCCCCAACGTAATGATATATGAATGAAAGTTACAGTGGCATAAAATTAATAATTATGAAACCAAGAGAATTATTTTGTGTCCTGACAAAAAAAAGTATAAATATGAAATGAATGCTCGGCTACGAAGAACTTCTTCGCTCTATAATGGACGTGGGCATAAAACCCGAGAATATGTGGTAAGATGAGGGTATTTTATAGATGGACTTCCACTGGAAAAATATGCTCTCTACGCCCTCACTGCGGGGACAGTCACGACATATAGAATATAATGTTGCAACGCATCTCACTAAACAAAATAAGTTGCATGAATTTTCGTACAGCATCGTTGAAATAACAAATGCCGCAACAGGAGTTTCAGAATCAATGGTCCAACGAATTTTGGCAGAGGGTAAAATAAACAGTAAAACAAGTTTGACTTTCTCTAAATCCAAAGGTAAGAAAACAGCACAAGAAATTTATTGAAATACTAATTGATGATTTTACTTGTGGTGCTGTGTGGAGAAAAATACAAGAATATTTTTTCCGAAGTTCTACGGTGTATGTTAATATTTTTTTATTATTTGGTTTGAAAAAATGTTTAGAGTGGCGATAATCTGTTTTCTCTTGTTCAAAGCTTCTATATTTTTGCTTCACGGCTTTACGATTTTAGTGAGTCCATAAGCCCTCGGTATTTGTACTTTTATAAGCTTCCCCGTAGATTTGGCTCAAACCATCACCGGTTAGTTACATACACTTGTAGAGGCTTATATAATTTTATGCTTGCCTTGAAAACATTTGTGTACCGTTTTGTGACACAAACAACGAATCAAGACACAAACTATTTATTTCACTTGTTCAATTTTCTTTCAGCACAATAAGTATAGGAAAATCCGCGATATATATGCTGGCTCCGATTGAAACAGTTAACATATTTCAAAATAAAGGTAGATGTAGGTGACGAACGTGTCTTGAAATAAAATGCCCGAGTTGCACTTTTGCTCGTGTAATATGGACTCGACGGCTGAGAAACGGTTACCCACCCCTCAAGCCTTGCCGAGGAGGGAGAAGGCAACTCCTGCACAAAACGAGGAAGGAGGCGGATCTTTTGTTTCTTGCCCAACTATACTGCGAGTTACATTTCTCAAAGGTTGATTTTTAATGTGCTCAAATAATCGCGAACGGCCTATATTATAAATGTATATAAAAATCCGTAACAGGGCGTATGTGATTATTTCAGGTAAACATGGACGCGAAAATCCACTTAATAATATTATAAATTAGCGAACCGGCCCGGCTTCGCTCGGATACAATTGAGTTTTACAGTGATACACTAATAAATAAATTGGGAAAAGGCAATTAATTTATGTGAAAACAGAATTATAAAATTATGCTATGTTGGCCTAGGTTTTTAACCGATTACAGCAAGCAAAATGAAGAAAATATTTTTTACCGATAGCCAAGAAGTATGGTATTGTTTTTGGAGTTTATCTGTGCAACTATCGCGTAGTTACCACATTTCCGCTTTCCAGCGTCGATGTATGATAATCAAAACTTGAGTTTCACCAAGTTGTAGCTTTAGAAATAAGTGTACCTAGGTACTACTTTTTGCGCTTGGCTGAGGGATCTTAATTGATCAGTAAAGTTAAGCAACGTTCCCAGCGGCACACATTTGGATGGATGAACTTTTAGTGGCATAACATCTGAGCGCTTCCGGGCTTCGGAGNAGGAATCGCTCCGGTACGGTTGTTTGGCAGCCCGAGTTACACGGCGCGACCTATCTCCATGGCATATACGTCAGGATTTAAGTCACGTGTATAGTTCGGCACACCACTGCAGTGCATGTGTATAGAGGCCGCGGGGGACGTGCGGCTCTGAACCCTCAGTTGGGGTTATAGGGATCCCCACCGATATAGGGTATTCACGGCAAAGTGAGCATTTTTTAAAGACCTCTCATCTGGTATAATAGTAAATAAATTTATTTTATTTTAGCCTTATACGTTGACTTCCGAATGTGGTGGAATATAAACACTGTTTATTACTTACATAGCAATATTTATTTAAAAAGATGGTTAAAGGATAGGCAATAGATGAAAAGAAAAAAGTAACTAAGGCCTCAAATGTTCTCACTTTACCATGAACTTTAAAATGAACCCTATGGAACCCCGAATCATACCCTAAATGCCCTGTTAACTATAAATTTTGGATCCCCTCTTAAAATAGCAGTTAAGTTCATTTTATTCTTTTACTGAGTTATCGAACATTTTTAAGGTATGAGTTCGGGATGATGCGAGCATCACAAGACTATACTATGGAAAGTTATAAAAAAAATATTTCCTGCTTATCAACACGATTACAAGAATATACGGTAGCTGCACGACTATACAACGCACAGGTCTATTAATTTTAGTTAATAGTAGGGCACATTAAAACCTATTTAGCAATAATTATGTTTGATTAGGGTAAATTTCTAGGTTCTCTTAAAAAATAATAATTTGAGTAAAACAGGCAAACTAGTAAATTGTTTTCGACTACAACATTTTCATAAAAAACATTATATATTTTAACTCAATAATAAAATTGTAATATTAAGCGTGTATAATATACGATTAGTGGCAACATATTATTGGTTTATCCCAACGTAATGAAAGATGTAATGGAGGTTACAGTGGCATAACATTAATAATATTCGGAAACCAAGAAAATTATTTTGCGTCCTGACAAAAAAATGTATAAATATGAAATGAATGCTTGGCTACGAAGGACTTCTTTGCTCTATAATGGACGTGGGATATAACCCGAGAAGAGTTGGTAAAATGAGGGTATTTTATAGATGGACTTTCACTGGAAAAATATGCTTTCTACGCCCTCACTGCGGGGACAGTCATGACATATAGAATATACTGTTGCAACGCATCTCACTAAACAAAATAAGTTGCATGAATTTTTGTACAGCGTCGTTGATATAACAAATGCCGCAAGAGGAGTTTCAGAATCAATGGTCCAACGAATATTGGCAGAGGGTAAAATAAACAGTAAAACAAGTTTGACTTTCTGTAATTCTAAAGGTAATAAAACAGCACAATAAATTTATTGAAATACTCATTAATTATTTAACTTGTGGTGCTGTGTAGAGACAAATACAAGAATCTTTTTTCCGAAGTTCTACGGTATATGTTCATATTTGTTTATTATTTGGTTTGGCAAAATTTTGAGTGGCGATAATCTGTTTTCTCTTGTTCTAAGCTTCTATATTTTTGCTTCACGGCTTTACGATTTTAGTGAGTCCATAAGCCCTCGGTATTTGTACTTTTATAAGCTTCCCCCTAGATTTGACTCGAACCATCACCGGTTAGTTACAGACCCTTGCAGAGGCTTATATAATTTTATGCTTGCCTTGAAAACATTAGTGTACCGTTTTGTGACACAAACAACGAATCAAGACACAAACTATTCATTTCACTTCTTCAATTTTCTTTCACCACAATAAGTATAGGAAAATCCGCGATAGGTATGCTGGCTCCGATTGAAACAGTTAACATATTTCAAAATAATGGTAGATGTAGGTGACGAACGTGTCTTGAAATAAAATGCCCGAGTTGCACTTTTGCTCGTGTAATATGGACTCGACGGCTGAGAAACGGTTACCCACCCCTCAAGCCTTGCCGAGGAGGGAGAAGGAAACTCCTGCATAAAACGAGGAAGGAGGCGGATCTTTTGTTTCTTGCCCAACTATACTGCGAGTTACATTTCTCAAAGGTTGATTTTTAATGTGCTCAAATAATCGCGAACGGCCTATATTATAAATGTATATAAAAATCCGTAACAGGGCGTATGTGATTATTTCAGGTAAACATGGACGCGAAAATCCACTTAATAATATTATAAATTAGCGAACCGTCCCAGCTTCGCTCGGGTTCAATTGAGTTTTACAGTGATACACTAATAAATAAATTGGGAAAAGGCAATTCATTTATGTGAAAACAGAATTATAAAATTATACTATGTTGGCCTAGGTTTTTAACCGATTACAGCAAGCAAAATGAAGGAAATATTTTTTACCGATAGCCAAGAAGTATGGTATTGTTTTTGGAGTGTATCTGTGCAACTATCGCGTAGTTACCACATTTCCGCTTTCCAGCGTCGATGTATGAATATCAAAACGTGAGTTTCACCAATTTGTAGCTTTAGAAATATGTGTACCTAGGTACTACTTTTTGCGCTTGGCTGAGGGATTTTAATTGATCAGCAAAGTTAAGTAACGTTCCCAGCGGCACACATTTGGATGGATGAACTTTTAGTGGCATAACATCTGAGCGCTTCCGGGCTTCGGAGGGCACGTTACATGTTCGATCCCGGTTGTTATCGATTGATAGCTGTGGTTAAGCCATTTCAGAGGTCCTTGGGCGGCCTGATAAACTCTGACACCAGAATAAAATAATATTTCGGTCACGTTCCCAGAAGTTGCAGCATTATTTTTTGTTGTTATTCCACAGGACCCGTACTATTTACCAGGATGAAAAGTGCCCTATGTCCTATTACAGGACCTAAAGTACCTAAATACCCAGTTTCATCAAAATCCGTTCAGCTGTTATTGAGCTGAGTGGTAACAAACATACTTTTTATTTCGGAAAATTGTACGGTTCCTGTGGAATTAATTTCAGAGTTTTATTTTTGCTAATAATAACGTAGCACCAGTGAAGACAAATGAAATACAGAAAATTTAAATGTTAACAGATGTAACAAATTCTTTGTACTTTTATTAAAAACTAGCTTACGCAGCCACGCATTGCTGTTGCATAAAATATTTTGTTTCTATTAATTACACTGAAATTAATTGAAAGAAGTGTGTATATATATATATATATATTCAAAATCTTTATTATGGAAGTAATTGTTTGTATACAATGTTTTTAGTTTTACCATATTCCGCACGTATGAAAAAGTTGGGTGGTTTTCCTACTCTAGAACACGACACATACAATTGGCCGTGCGAAAAATATTCCGTTTCTAAATCTATTCCACACGTTTGCAATGACTGCCCTTGAGCTTTATTTATTGTCATTGCAAATGCCAATCTGACTGGAAACTGTGTTCTTTTAAAGTGAAAGGGAATTTCTGATGGGATAAGAGAACAACAAACTGAAATGTTTAAACAGACAGCTGTCAACAAAGGCGCTTCCTGACACAAACGCATGGTAAATATTAGCTTTTTGCAGATTTTAGTACCTTTGCAGGTAATACAGATAAAAAAGAAATGTCTATAAACACTCTGGGAACGAAAGGAAGGATTATAAAGAACAGAATGAAAATTGTTTGATTTTTTCGGGAGTTATACGCGTCCGAACAAACGGACTCAACAT
>NQII01009691.1:0-46820 GCA_002778355.1 Clitarchus hookeri | reverse complement strand
TATCTCTGTTTCTCTCCCACTCTCTCTTTTTCTCTCTCGCTTGCTCTTTTTCTCTCTCGCTCTCTCTATTTCTCTCTAGCTCTCTCTGTTTCTGTCTCTCTTTCTCTATCTCTTTCTCTCTCTCATTTTCTCTCTTTATTTCCTGATTTCTCTTTCTTTCTCTCTCTATTTCTCCCCTGCTTTCTCTCCCTTTCTCCCTTGCTATCTCTCTCTCNTTTCCTGATTTCTCTTTCTTTCTCTCTCTATTTCTCCCCTGCTTTCTCTCCCTTTCTCCCTTGCTATCTCTCTCTCTCACTTCTCTATCTTGTTCTGTCTCGTTTTCTCTCTCTATCTTGTTCTTTCTCACTCTCTCACACTCTTGCTCTCTTGTTCTATCTATTGCTCTTTCTCACTTTTGCTCTTTCTTACCCTTTCTCTCTCTCTCTCTCTCACACACTCTTATGTGCTCTCTCACTCTCTTTTATGTACTTTCTCTCTCTTGCACTTTCTATATTGCTCTTTCTTTCTGTCTCCCCTCATGCTCTTTCTCTCTTCTCCCCTCATGCTATTTCTCTCTCCCCCACCCTCGTGCTACTCAGATTTCATTGTGTCAGGGTTGTCGTGTCGGGTTCGTCGGAGTATTGTGACTCCAGCATCAGTCAACTAAAATGATGAGGTTATTGGTATTTTAGTATTCAGTTTTTAGTATATAATGAAATTTACTAAAATACTAAATTACCACATCGGGACCATCTTTGAACAAGTGATTATCGATGGCATCCAAATTGAACACTACTAAATATTAAAATAGTTTTATATAAAACGGTTCATTCGATCATAGCCTTAAATTCAAAGATACTGTTCAAAATTTACAAGTTGTTATAAAAGTATAATAAAAACCTTTGACAGTGTTCCACATTTTCATACATACTTATTTGAGGGTATAAGTCTACATCTGGTTTTAATTGCAGTATTTTGTTAAACATTCATTTCTCTTTCACATTTATTATAGAACATGTTCGATGGCAGCAATCTGACATTGAGGTGGCTGTTTTTAACCTGCAAGCAAACAATGGTACACAAAAGTAACAACACAGGTGCCATCTGTTGCTACTTCTCCGAACCCCGTGCCACAAAGAATAACTACCATCTTTTGAGAAACCATAGATGCCACGTGGAAGTGGTTTGACAAACTTTGTATCAAAATTTCACTAACATTTTTTTCACCTGCTGCCATTTCTGAAAAAAATACTAACGAAAGAGAACTGCATAAATTGATACATAAACACCTCCGAAAACATAACACATTTTAAACTGATATTTGATTGAACGTCGTATGCCCTAAACTTTGTTTACCCTAAAGGCTTTTGCCCTAAAATATTTTTGTTGCACAAACGTTTGCCCTACAGACATAAGGCGTTTGCCCTAAAAGTTCATTTCTTTTCAGGTTCAGTTCAGGCATTCACCCTAAAGGGGTTTGCCATAAAAGTTTCTAACGGCCCAGCATTTGCCCTAAATATTTGTCTCCTCTCACAATTACTGTTAAATAGTGTAGAAAGGCGTTTGCCCTACACATCATTTGCCCTAAAATGTGTTTCTCCAACCGGCATTTGCCCTAAAGTCGTTTTCCCTAAAGGAATTTGCCCTAACATTTAGGGAAAACTATGTTTACCCTTTAATTTCAAATGCACACTCAATAACTCAAAGGAATCTTACTGCAATTGTTTTTCACTTTTTAATATGCAATTTTCAGTTAATTTTCCAAAACTTGTTCAGATTTATTTTTTGTTTGACTTTTTTGTGAGGACTGCAGCCTCTTAGTTCCCCCGTTGCATAAACCATTGGTTTATATATAGTACTTGTGTAGAATAATGTTTCAGTCAGAGATTTGCCTAATTGAATAGTTGAATTTAAACAAGCTTTTAAATGTAAATACAAATGTTTTCGTAACGGTACTTAACATGCATTCATTAAAATTCAGCAGACATGGTAATCAGCAATTAACAGAAGTAATGAAATGAGTAATATTACAAAAACTAATATGCCATCTCTAGTTGGTGACATACAATAGCAGATGTAATATGAAAGTAAATATGAAGCTTTTGAACACGCAAGCAATTCGGCTTCACATTCTTCAGAACTGGAATCGCTGACAATCTCGTAAGACGAAGGAATTGCTATCCTTGTATGCGCATCGTCGTGGTCGTTGTCTTCGTCTTCGTGATCATTGTGGTTTCGGCTTTTGGTTTCCATCCCTAGTGGACACAGATACCAATATGATATCCCTGTCATAGCTGTGGTGGAACGCAAACTAACAGCGCAAGTAGTAGAGGGCTCAGCCAGTTTAATAGGTCGCAAGTTGCAAGCGTTCGTAATGAAATGTTTGCATTAAAAAAAAATTTTATCTACCATAACACAACTCGCTGTAAACAAATTTTGTTACCGAGTCAGGACCATGGTAGAAAGAAATTGCAAACGCCTACAAACAGTTGGCAATGCTTTAGCAAATAGCACTGCAACTGCAAGCACCAAACCACAGCATATGCAGAATCTGCTACCAAGTACCAAATCAACCACAAAAATATTAGGGAAGTGCCTATACCTACCACATTTTGCCAATACCAACGATACCAATTTTCACCTGCCGATGCCGCCGATTACAGCGATGCCAATACCAGTTTTGATGAGCACAATCTTAATTCCCAATTTAAAATATTTGGTAATACTTTTATTACTTACTCTCGCACAGGGGTCATGGTGGCTGAGTGGTTAAACTGATCGCCTCCCACCAAGGTGAACCGGGCTCAATCTTGGCCGGTTCACTCCGAATTTTTGCAAGTGGGAATCGTGCCGGACGATGCTGCTGGTCAGCGGATTTTCTCGGTGATCTCCCGTTTTACCCATCCCTTCATTCCCGCGCTGCTCTATACTCACCTCACTTCAACCTTATCGGCTCTCAAGACCTCTGTGTTAAGAGCCACCCAAATCTCTTCACTCACTCACTCATTTGCACAATGAATAGTCACACATTCATTGACGTGGCGTTGGTAAGTGCTACATATGTACATGCTACTGAAGTAATCTTAATGCTACTAATCGGTGAATAATAATCGGCAAATAATGTTCAGATGCCGCCGATGCCGATGGTCGTGGTACGGGCATCAGCCCATCCCTAAAAAATACGTCTATTAAACTTGGCTTACACATTTCGTAAACAATGATTATTGCTGAAATTATAACTGGATGATTGCTGAAAATAAAACTGCACCACCAAGAAAATAGTTTCCTTTTCTGATAATTTAATGTTGGTTATACAGAAAAACGTTTACTAGGTTGATAAAATATTAATGCATTATCCATAATGAATTATAATGTACTAATTTTTTTTTGTTTGCATATTTTGATAATTTTTTGTTGGTGTGTGTACAGAATGTCAATGAATAAGTGTTATAAATTTATATGTGTGGTACACGAGATTAAATCGAACATATTTTATTAAGGTGCGCATGTCTGGAAATGCCTCCTTATACCCATAATAGTGATTATAGAATGCAAGGATGGCGTCAGGCACAAGCGTAATTTGGGGGTGGCAAGGGGTGGCAGTTGCTACCCCAGAATTGTCCAACCCAGTATTTTGCCACCCCATAACTTTAAATTAAAAATTTGAATAATTTATAAACAATTATAAAATACAATTCTACAAGCACGGCACTTTCTTGATTCTTCATTAATCATGCCTGATTTAGCGTAGAAAAATAAAATGTGAGTTTAAAACTTGTACATCATAAAGTTAGATAGAAATAGTGGAGTAGCAGGTGTGACGTAATAAAATAGCAAACATTAGATGCGTGAAAAACGAGAATGAGCGATGTCGACGTCCGGAAGTGGCAACTCTGTAATATGCAGACNAGCAAACATTAGATGCGTGAAAAACGAGAATGAGCGATGTCGACGTCCGGAAGTGGCAACTCTGTAATATGCAGACCGCAGAGAGAGATTTGGCAACAGCGGCGGGCCCGCGAGCCACACCACGGTAGAAGAAGGAGACAGGTAGTGCAACTCGGGGTCTGGCAGTGAAGCGATAAGTTTTTGCTATTANGCCACACCACGGTAGAAGAAGGAGACAGGTAGTGCAACTCGGGGTCTGGCAGTGAAGCGATAAGTTTTTGCTATTATAGCTGATGAGACTCAAGACATAGCAAAGCACGCACAAGTAGCTATTGTCTTGAGGCATGTCAATGATAAGTTAGAAGTTCATGAGTCATTTGTAGGGTTTTATAGCGCTAAAAAAACTGACTGCGAAACACTGGCAAATGAACTTAAGAACGTTTTGATTTCACTGGACTTGAACATTAAAANAAAACTGACTGCGAAACACTGGCAAATGAACTTAAGAACGTTTTGATTTCACTGGACTTGAACATTAAAAATCTGCATGCTAAGTGCTATGATGGGGCCTCGAACATGAGGGGCCCATATAAAGGAGTGGCAGCTATAATTATGCAAGAAGCNTGCTATGATGGGGCCTCGAACATGAGGGGCCCATATAAAGGAGTGGCAGCTATAATTATGCAAGAAGCCCCAACGGTAATGTACATTCACTGCAATGCACATATATTGGACTTGTGCATTGTAAGCTGTTGCACAAGCGTGACTTCAATAAGAAACATGTTCTTTGTACTTCAGAGTCTTTACAACTTTATTGAGAAATCAACTAAACGACATGCTGTTTTTGAAAACATTCAAAAAAGTGTAAAAAAAATTTAGTGGTGGAACAGTAACATTGAAGTCTTTGAGTGATACCAGTTTGGGCTTGCCGTTTTGTAGTAGTGCGTTCTTTGTTAGATAATTTTGAAACCACTCTGACGACTATACAAGAAATTGCACAGACAGACCCTGGCAGTGGTGAGCCAATGCTTTGTTAAAAAGTATGGAGGACTTCACCTTTGTATTTGACTTGCTATTACTCAGGAGATTTCTAACACAATGTGACTTACTGTCAAATACTCTTTAGGCAAGCAGTGTGACCTACGAAGTTCTGAAATCTGTAAAAAAAAAACAGCACCCTTGAAGTGTTACAATCCTTCAGAACACATGAGTTTTTTACTCAGTTGTTCAATCACTGCACAGAAATCGCTGACAAGTGCGGGTTTAGAGCAGCCGAGCTGCCAAGAAAGGATAAAATTCCCTCCAAACTTGGGGGAGGGAGTAAAGCTCCATTTGAATCTGTAGAACAGTATTACAAAGTTTCAATCCTTTGGCTAGTTATGGACATTCTAAACCAGGAGATAGAGGCCAGGCTTCAAGAAAACAACCTAGATGTACTTAACCACTTAAGCAAAGTTCTAGGTGGAACTGACGTAGACATAGCCAGTGTACAGTATGTGTGCAAATATTACACTTTGGACAATGAACTTCTTCTGTCTGAACTGAGATGTTTTTACAAAATAGAAAAGTCAAAAAACAAAAATATCCAAGAAAGAGCTGCCATTTTTGTAGAGAAGTCTTTGAAAAGTGTTTTCCCCTCTACTTCTTGAACTTTACCGTTTGTTTTTTACAATTCCAGTGAACTCAGCATCCTGTGAGAGGTCTTTTTCGTGCTTGCGGCGGTTGAAAACATATTCCAGGAACACGATCGGCCAGGAGAGGTTGTCCTCGTTAGCTCTTTTGGCTATCGAAAGGAGTGTTGATGTAGACATTTCCAAAGTTATTGATTACTTTAATTCAAGCCAAAAGAGAAGACTTCATTTTGTATAAAAATAACTTATGATGACATTGAGTAAAAGTTAAATAAAGCTTTGGTTTTTTTTTTTATGATGTTTGCATGATTTTTACTTTCATGATAAAAAAAACAGGCTGAGCACTTAATCAATTAAAAATAGGCCTACTCTTGAGTTGTGTGTGAATGATATTTACTTTACAAGTGGTTTGGTTATTAATCCAAGTAATTAACAATCAGCAAGCTTTGTTACAAACCTTGCTGAGTTTTAGGAGCTTCAAGTGGTGCAATTGTGCTGTATGTTTTGCTGTAGATTTTAATATGGTGTTGGCTTGGGTTGGCAGAGGAAAGTTTGTTAAAATGAGCATCTAACCTCAAATTGCCCCCTAGCATTCGCAACAAACTGGTGCACCTCAAATTACCACCCAGTTCCACAATAAATAATATCACCACCCCCAGGGGGTCTCATCCCTGCAATAACCCACATTGCAGCTCTTGTGCTATACACCAGTCTTTCACCTCCTTCAACAGCAGGCTTACCAATCAGACTTATCCTATCCAGGGCAGCTACGGTACATTCATTGCAATGCAGAGTACATTATCCTCACCACCAATACTCTGAGACAGAGAATGAGTGGCCATAGGTAAGATGCAAACAAGCCATAGCTGGGGCAAATTTAAATTTGCAGAAGAAGCCCATTGTAGCACATGCAACATCTCACAACCAGAACTTTGACTCCTGTTACACAACCAGAGTAGTGAGGGCCCTACTTCCTTCTAATAATAGTGCAGAACTGCGTAGCTGGGAACTGGCCCACCAATACATCACCAAATCCAGACAGACGCCTGGCCTAAACATAAGATAACCCCTCCACCACATTTCAAATTTCCCGCCTCACCCTATTTGGCCTTCTGACCGCTAGGTTCACTGTTTACCAATCACCACACTCAATAGAGTGCAATGTGCCACTGCTTGCAGCCGGTTGAATTTGGCGTAAGCAGCGAAACGTTGTGCAACTGCGCGTTCGTGTTAAAAATATGTGTTCGTCTGACATTTGTTCGTGTGTGTATCTAAGAGTACCGCCCTGTGAGTACTTGTGCGTTCTGTCTACTTTTTGGGCTATTCCCGCCATATGACTTTATTATAATTACAGATTCAATGGTGTTTTAAAAAATATCATTTTGTGACGTGTTAAATGTGTACTTTCAGGACTGGATCATTGCACCAAAGAACTTCAATGCATTCTTCTGCAGTGGGGATTGTAGTATTCCTATAAATGCTCACTTGTATCCAACAAATCATGCAATTGTCCAAATGCTTGTGCACATGAACAATACTTCGAAAGTGCCAAAGCCTTGCTGTGTTCCAATTAAGTTGGCGCCACTGTCTATACTCTACTATCCTGATGGTGCCACTGTCACTCTCCGCAACTATGGTGATATGATTGTGAAGAGCTGCGGCTGCCTCTGACCATCAGATCAACAGACTGACATTTCACTGTTCAAGTGTTAATACTTATGTTCCTACTGTGCAAAATGTTCCTTGTAAAAAAAATTGAATATTCTTGTGCATCTTTTTGAGAGGAGCTATAAGAGTTTTGTAAGTGATAGTTTTAAATCATTATTTCACTAAGTACAGTACTTTAGGTTTTCTCACTCTTCTCTTTGCAACATTACATCAATCCAATAGATTGGTCACCAACACCTATTGCAGACAATTAAAAACTTGAAGTTGCAGAAAAACATGTTTAGTTTGATGCTCTTCGGTAGATGTTGGTGACCAAAATTTTGAATGCTTTGTCTCAAGAAGTAAAGAAAGCACAATTTATAAACATTCTAATTTACCTGACAGTTAGTAAAGGGCAGTTTGAAGAAATAATATAATTCTATAAAATCTGAGAATTTGCAGACATTTTTTGAACTTGCATTTAACCTTCCAAAATTTGCAGAAGACTTGGGATTTGCCTGTAGTGATGTAATGTCTAATACAGTTTCAATGCAACAAAGTTTTATTTATGGTATGAAATTTAAAAGTCACTTATACAAATGTATACAATGTATATTTTACACATTGACAATAAAATTTGGTATTAAAATATGAGGCATGTTTGCATTGAAAAAAGAATCCCATCCTTTTTAATTTACTTCTTCCCTACATTTATTTAACAAACTGAAAAACATGCTGAAAAATTAATGAACCACTAATACATATTCAGTTTGCAGTTTTTAGTTTCTATGCCTCCCTAACCATATATTTTCCTTTACAGTTTGACCCTGGCTGGGGGGGGGGGGAATATAGTTCACTTATTGGTCATATTTATAAAANATGAAATTTAAAAGTCACTTATACAAATGTATACAATGTATATTTTACACATTGACAATAAAATTTGGTATTAAAACATGAGGCATGTTTGCATTGAAAAAAGAATCCCATTCTTTTTAATTTACTTGTTCCCTACATTTATTTAACAAACTGAAAAACATGCTGAAAAATTAATGAACCACTAATACACATTCAGTTTGCAGTTTTTAGTTTCTATGCCTCCCTAACCATATATTTTCCTTTACAGTTTGACCCGAGCTGGGGGGTGGGGGGGCAATATAGTTCACTTATCGGTCATATTTATAAAAATATTAACACAGATGCATGAATTGTTTTGACCAAAATCGTATAGATGAAAACTTGTATAAAATAATCTGAATGCAGAGTAGTATTAGTGGTCAGCATGAAATAGTTAATAACATTTCTTCAAACCACTGGTAAAAAAATTAACTTGTTAATTCTTGTTGGATAATATTACACTCCAATCAGATAGGCAGAGTAAACTAAAATCTTTACTAGGTCTTATATACTTTTCATTTTGTAAGCTCTCGCAGATCCCTTAAAGCTGCATGCAAGACATGTTTGGTAACTTATTAGGCTGTCCAGAAGAGTAAACTATCTGTGGCAGGTATTACAGTTGTTATAACATTAAAAAAACTGTGCTCTTGTTGAGTCCAGCATGCATGGTTCTTTTTTTAATGAACGTACATGGTGGAAAAGAAGCAACATTTGTCATGAATTTGGTTAGCTATCCAATACAAAAAAAAATAGTGTTCTATATTCTGCTTGTACCATAAATGCTATATAATGATTGGTTATCATGCTAACATATGACTACACACTATTACTCGACCTAACACGAGTTGTAAATTCTAACTCCTGCAGTGAGTTGAACACACGTTCTCNTATGACTACACACTATTACTCGACCTAACACGAGTTGTAAATTCTAACTCCTGCAGTGAGTTGAACACACGTTCTCGTTACCATTTGGAAGCCTTGGTCAGCACTATCACCTGATCGTATTTCACTATCTGAGATGATGCAAACAACGTGTTGTGTACTTCAAGAAAAGTTAGTTACCTGTTGTCTACTACTATGCTGATTTTGAAGTGTACCTTTTTTGGATGATTTTTTAATATCTTTGACAATGAAGAGGGTGTATGAAGGTGAGCCACTGATAGCTGACTTGGGCTACGACCCTCATCAACAGGTAGTTGATAGTGTTGCCACTACAGAAAGGTTATAACTACATGGAAGCAGTATTTATTGCTGCCATTTTCTCCTGTAGCTGCATTAAAAATATTATATCTAATGCAACCATCCATGGAAATCACTGTCTACGTTGCGTACGAAGGTAAAAGAAGACAAAAGGAAACTTGGGCGTTATTTTCAAACAAAATTAAATGTAGGTGACGTAAATTCATGTGACTTGCGGTACAATCAGTTCATTGCAGTNTTTTTTAATGAACGTACATGGTGGAAAAGAAGCAACATTTGTCATGAATTTGGTTAGCTATCCAATACAAAAAAAAATAGTGTTCTATATTCTGCTTGTACCATAAATGCTATATAATGATTGGTTATCATGCTAACATATGACTACACACTATTACTCGACCTAACACGAGTTGTAAATTCTAACTCCTGCAGTGAGTTGAACACACGTTCTCATTACCATTTGGAAGCCTTGGTCAGCACTATCACCTGATCGTATTTCACTATCTGAGATGACGCAAACAACGTGTTGTGTACTTCAAGAAAAGTTAGTTACCTATTGTCTACTACTATGCTGATTTTGAAGTGTACCTTTTTTGGATGATTTTTTTATATCTTTGACAATAAAGAGGGTGTATGAAGGTGAGTCACTGATAGCTGACTTGGGGCTACGACCCTCATCAACAGGTAGTTGATAGTGTTGCCACTACAGTAAGGTTATAACTACATGTAAGCAGTATTTATTGCTGCCATTTTCTCCTGTAGCTGCATTAAAAATATTATATCTAATGCAACCATCCATGGAAATCACTGTCTACGTTGCGTACGAAGGTAAAAGAAGACAAAAGGAAACTTGANAAATATTATATCTAATGCAACCATCCATGGAAATCACTGTCTACGTTGCGTACGAAGGTAAAAGAAGACAAAAGGAAACTTGAGCGTTATTTTCAAACAAAATTAAATGTAGGTGACGTAAATTCATGTGACTTGCGGTACAATCAGTTCATTGCAGTATATAGGAACTGTATGTTCTAGAACAAGGACTGGGGGCTGTGCTTCTGTGGTGGCTGTGTTTGCCATTTTGTATGACAACACAGGAAGTCTGCCATTTTGGCTGTTTTTCAGTTTCGCCCAAAGACATTTACACAATTCAAAACTTTCACATTTGAGGGGGCCGCAATGGCTGAGCGGTTAGACTGCTTGCCTCCCACCAAGGCGAACCAGGCTCAATCCCCGGCCTGTCACACCGGATTTTTGCAAGTGGGAATCGTGTTGGATGATGCTGCTGGTCAGGGGGTTTTCTCTGGGATCTCCTGTTTCTCCTGCCCTTGCATTCCTGTTGCTGCTTCATTCTTACCTCATTTCACCCTCATCGGTTCTCAAGACCTTACTGTTAAGATCCGTTCAAATCTCTGTTTTAACATTTGAATTTACATTTCTGTTCTGTTTCTGAAGTCGCTGATCCACAAACATGAAGTTCAAGTTTAGAAAATTAATAATTGGTTTTGAAATTTTTGTAAAAATGTCAATCTTGTTATGTAAATGATTATATCTCCCCCAAAGAATCTACTCTATGTACCTATTTTTGAAAACTAACCAAGACTTATACAAAAATGGTATTTCAAACAATTTCTTAAAAATTTTATTATTTTTAAGTATTTACTCATATGTCTCATAGTGTTTCTTTCTTTTATCTTCAAAAGATCAAGAGCTCGGCTCAATATGTCAAGATAAAAATTGCCTTGCACTAAACAAACTTATATTCCATCCACTTAAACTATTGACTGATCCTTGGTAATATGGCTACTTGACTTCGTATTTTAAGTTTGAGATTTTTCAAAATCGTAAAGTCAGTAGTGCTTAAATTTAAATTTTGACAGTTTCATTGTGTTGGGCTCCATCAAAAACATAGTGTTGATAAGTAAACACAAAACCAAATGCTAAAGTTTTCAATTACGCAAATGCCAGGTAGCATTATTGTCATATTGATTTCCAGTCACAGTCTTGTGTTTACATGTGTTTGTTTTCTGTAGTCATCTCGTTTTCTCCTGTGATTTGTTTACATTCACTACGGGGTGTTGTAGGTGGTCATGTTTGTTTACACCTATTGCTGCTAGGGGCACTCACTCACTAGATTGTTTTATTGTCTGCTAGTGTGTGCTGGTGTCATCGTTATAACCGTTAGGTTGAATGAGTGATATATGCCTATGTAAGTTTTTAGAACTCGTGGCGTAGAATGTGGAGTTAATAAGTTCGGTAGGTCCTTGTCTTATTTTAATGCACTCACATTTGTGTATAACATATAACCGTTGAATGGATTGGCCAAACCACCATCCACCCTGGGATTTCATCTCCCCGCCCTAGCCAGGACATGCTAGGTGGCACACACAACTCCAATTTTGTTTTGTCATGCGCTACACCCTCGACACATCACCAGTCGGTAGCCAGAAAATCTGCCGGACATTGACACACTGGTGCCTGCAACAACACTCCTGGGAAATAAAAAAGTGGACTAAGCACGCTAAGAAAGATGGTAACCAAAGATGAAATAAAAATAGAATAGCTGAAGAGAGAAGGTGGGGATAGCTCAGTGCATAGATGAAATGCTAAGAAATACTGTTTCCGGTTGTTTTAAGTTATGGGGTGATAGAACTAGGACTTTCCCCCTCACAGCTCTAAATAAGCTTTTCAAACCCGTAGGAATTGTCTTTAAACCTTGGTTAGAGGCTCAAAAAAGTATCCCCTGTGCACACGTGCACTAGCTAAATTATAGAAACGAAATGGTAGATGTATCACATACATAAATGATAATGGCTGTCACAATCTCTTGAGCATCTTAATCTTGGCAGCTGCAACAGACATTCTTTTGATAATGAAAGTGTGTGTTTTATAAAGTCTTTTTTCATTCTGATCTTGGTGACAATGCAACTTTTCACCAAATGAATGTGCTTGAAGTATTTACCATTAGCTTAACAAATTTGGGAGAACATTCTGCAACTGTGTTGCAAAGTAATCATCATGGTGTCCATATCGCATTCATGACCTCACATATTATACATTGCCCCTTCAATATCATTGGGAAGTAATGATTTTGTTTTAATTATGTAGTTAATGGTAGAAGGGTGAATGAAATTGCTTCTGATTTTACATCCCCATGGAGAGGAACTGTCCTAGTATCTCGTACCCATGTGCAGTCGCCCAGAGGAGAAGTATGTTATTCAGAACTCGCCAGTCCACCCTCACTCCAGCTTACTCAATATGTCTGTATTGTTTATACACAATTTCCTTTATAATGTTTTTCCATATGGAATTTGGGGCTGCGGTGGCTGAGCAGATGAAGACTGCTCACTTCCCACCAAGGCGAACCTGGTTCAATCCCTGGTTGGGTCACACTCGGATTTCCACAAGTGGGAATCATGCCATTGGTTGGCGGGTTTTCTCGGGATCTCCAGTTCCCCCCACCCTTGTATTCCAGCGCTGCTACATTCTCACCTCCTTTCACCATTATTGGTTTTCAAGACCTCATTGTTAAGAGCCGCCCTAATCTCTAAACTCTTGTATAAAATTTACTTTGTAACATTTTCTTCATTAAATAACATTTTTATATGTCTAGCAAGTATTCCACTGTCCGATATTTGCTTTTTATCATCTTTCCATGTAAGTGGAACTTAATTCGTACTTTTAGAATGGACTTCATTTTGATGGGATTTGATATTATTCATAGGTATCCTCACAACTTACTACTTCTGTAATACTCTGGTGTGCAAAAAATAACGACGAAATGGAGAAATTAACATAACAGCTGAATGAACAGAATGAAAGACAAATAATGAAATCGTTTACGGTCTGGTACCATAGCGCATGTACATTAACACAGCATGGCATACTGTGGGAATGTACTAAGGGTGTAAAATGCAAGCATGGTATAAGCTCAGCAGTGCAGTGGAAGCTATTGCACAGTGAAACTTGGGTTGAACAACGTTGAGTCGCTGTCTGGTGTCTGATGTGGCAAACGCAGTCCTGCAGACACATGGACGACTTTACTAAAGAGGTTAATTCATTGGAAGTGTACTATATTGTGAGGTGCTTAATTCTGTGGTACTAAGGTTTCTAACAGCTGCAGAAATTTGTTGCCTGCAGAGTGCAGAATAGACTTTACATAATGAAAAGTATTTGCCAACACGAAGTTGCTTTTTTTAGAAAGAAAATGCTTTTAAAACCATAGGAGGCACATTTCTTATTAGGTTAAATCTCAGCTTCAAGGCTACAGCATTGGTGGAATTGTAACATTACACTGCTTGGAGGCTGCTGTGCTTGGAACCTACTTTTGAATAAAAGTCCTTTGCATCCTTTGAATTCCTTTCTTGGCTAGTGTTATGAACCTTTCCCATACTCTATATCTTAATGATAATGTCCATTTTAAACACTTCTACACAACATTACAATGTTAAAACATGTACAATCCCTAAGTTTTGCACACCAGTATACCTTTTTTATAATCTTTGAATGTAATTTTGGTCTTCATGATACTTTTTACGCTCATTTGACACTCTTCATGACTTTGTTGCAACTGCATACGCAACTATACATTTTTGCATGCAGCCTAACAAATGTGCTAATCTCTTGCCCACTGCACTCACGGGGAGAGGAGTCGGGGAAGGGGGGGATAGGCGCTGGTGTTCATCTCTGTCTGTGGCCAGGTATGCTCAATAATCTTCTGTTTATATTTATTTCATACATGAGGGCTGCCTCCTGAAGTTTCCAATTACTGTAGACTGCAATTGTTGTAAGTGTAGTCCAGTTTTGCCTACCTGTCAAGGGTGTTGGGCCCCCTCGTTACACCATTAGTGCGAGTTTGTTAAGGGCCACTTCACGCACTTATAAAATATGGTGATTATGAAGATGAATGCCAGGAAAAATTATGTCATAATACTCAAGTGAAAAGGCTGAAAAACTGCAAATTATGTGCAGCACCCTACGAGGGCAGGAAGCAGCCTGATGCATCAAGAAAATGCATCATTAAGGTTGTACACGTTTACTTCACACTTAGGACTCTCTTACAATGCACTAAGTTAGTACAGCTCTTTAGGCATACTGGCAGCAGAAACAGAAAACTTTGAGCATGGAGCTCAAACTGAAAAGACTTGCATTAGAAAAATTATGCCCCTTGATGCATGTGAGCCAGCAGGGGGTGGGGGGACACTACTCCCAGGCAATACTAGAAAGTTAACGGTTCCAAAACAAAAAATTGACCAATTATAGGCTAAATGATATAAACAAAAAGTGAAGTACCCGGTAGTGGTGAGTAGCACATCCTCACTCTGTTTGCACCTGTTTCAGACTGCCTATCGTGGCGGCAGCTTTTCTCGAGACTCAATTGGACTGGCACCAAATTTTGCAAACAAGCTAACAAAAGATTACATAATGAAAAAAATAAAAAGTTACTGATAACTAATGAGCTTACTTTCCTGTACATGAGGAGTGCAAATAAATTTCAGTGAAGTTCTTAAAAGCTTAAATGGCAGGTAGGCGTTGATGTCTCATTCACAGCAATATCATTATACATGGAACCAGAAACATGTTAAACCGTTCTAAGACAAAATACATGAGTGACTTTACCCGGGATTAAAATTCAGAAAAACTGGCAAAATTAAGCTAGCGTGCAATAAACTGCATCACTGAGATAGGATTCGCAGCATCAACCTCGGATGTAATCAGTCTAATGTTTTGTATGATAGGATTCACTAACCTGAAATAGTTACACGTCCATCATTTTGAAAAAAAGTGTCTGAGCCACTAAAAACATATATGTTTACGTGGCCTACCATAACGCCATTTGTGTGAAAATTTGGTGGAAACCGATTGTTTGGTCTCTAAGATATGGCATAAAAACTTTATTTTTTTAACAGCGAAATCTAATAAAAGCCGCCTAAAAAAAGTTTCCGTGTAGGATGTTTCGAATAGATACCATCAGCATTAAAAATTTGAATGAATTTTGTTAAATTGTTAAATATGTATGCCAAACACATCTAAATATTAATATGGCTGCCATTTAGAAAATCAATGTCTGGCTCTATTTAAATCATGGAACTTGACATGGCCTTCTGTAGTTGTGTAAAATTTGGCGGGAATTAATTGAATTGTTCCGGAAATGTGGCAAAATGTTCCATTTACTCACCTGACACTATTCTGCAAAAAAATCTGGCAAAAGAGGATGTCTGGATGCATAAATTATGCTTTTAATTAATACTGTTTGCATACAAAATTTGATTATAACAAGTTAATCTTATTTATTTACATAAACCCCATGAAAACATGCCTGCTGCACATAACAAACATTAATTTACATACATACCCTACCATATCAATACTAGCGTGAAATTTTGGTATGAATTGGTTGATCGGTCCTTGAGATATTGCATAAAACCTCCATTGTTCATTGTGACGATCTTCATAAATGGAGGACCAAAAGTTAATGTATTACCAAATTCAATGATTGTCATAGATAAAATATACAAAGTTAAATTTAAATATGTTGCATAGTGTCATAAAAACAGCACACTAAGCTAAAATGTTTTTATAGTCACCATTCAGAAAATAAAAACACATATTTTAATGTGGCCTGGAACAGTTCAACTTCTTCGCATAATTTCAAAGAAATCTGTTTTTGAAGTTATACTTCTTTTCGCGCGTTGAGGGTAAAAGTTTAGTGTGCAACATAAGTTGCGCGCGCATAGTGCAATGAAATTCGACAGTGAACGTGGTAGGGGTATGACCCAAAGCGCATGTGCGTATCGTCTAGCTATATACAAACGCAAGGTACACAACATAGCACGTGATTATATTTAAAACCGACAACAAATCAGTTCATGTAATAAGCAAATTGAAAAAATTTAATTTATATTAATAATTCATTGTGAATGTATATCTTATTAATTAATTTTACTTACTTTGTGCCATGAAAAAGTTGTTACTAACAAAAATTGTGCAGTAAAATTTTAAAAGTGCTTTCAAGTGTTTGAGGTTAATTTTTTGTAAGCATTATTTTACTAAGTTATACTTCTTTTGGCACGTTGAGGGTAATTTAATTATGTTCTTTAATCAAACATTTATTAATTGTATTTAATGTCTTTCTTCGGTCATTTTATCGTTTTTTCTACTTGCATAAATGATTTGCATACAAAATAAAATTTTATTTTAGTCACGCCAAAGAAGTATAACTTCTAACGCACATACGTAAGTATTTTTCTTTACCTGAGACATCACATAAAACTTGTATTATTTCATGTGAGGCTATCTTACAAAGTGGCGGAGAAATGAGGTTATGCATAGACAATTTTTATGGATATTATTGATACTGTCAGCATACAAAGTGTAGTTGAAATTTGTTTTGTAGTTTCATAAATAAAAACTTCTGAGCAAAAAAATTTATGTGACCGCCATTTTGAAAATATGTGTGTCTGACTTCAAAGTCTATCAATTTGCATGGCTTGCCATACTGCTACATATTTTCCAAATTTGGTAGAAATCAGTTGTTTTTTGGAGACATCGCATAATTATAATTTGTCATGTGATACTATATTACAAAATGGCGGACAAAACAGATTTTGTGTGGACGCATTTGGTGGTTATAATATATACAGTGAACATACAAAGTTTCATTGGAATTAATTACATAGTTTCGATTATATAACATATAAAAGTAAAATAGCTATATGGCCGCCATTTTGAAAAACGTGTCAAACATACCTAAAACATATTAGTTAACATCACCTACCGCAGTACTACTTGTTTGCTATATTTAGTAGGCATCGGTCAATTGTTTCCCGAGATGTTATTTATTTTATTTATTCTTGTGCCACTATCTTACTAAATGGAGGACCAAAGAGGCTATGTGTAGACACATTTGATGTTTGTTATATACACTTCCAGCATACAAAGTTAAGTTGAAATTGATTACATAGTTTCAAAAATTTAGCATACTATGCTAAAATAGCTTCATAGGCCACCATTTTTAAAATAACTGTCAGACATACTTGGAACATATTTGTGCATATCAACTGCTGCAGTATTATTGGTATGCCAAATTTGGCAGGAATCTGTCAATTGTTTCCCAAGATATTATACAAAAATGTTATTAAATTATTTAGCACTATCTTACAAAATAACGGATGACATTGGCTGTTTTTATGTTTATTTGATGCTTTTAATATATACTGTCGGCGTACAAAAATTGGTTTAAATTGGTCAAACTGTATGGTAGTTATACCAAATAAAGCTAAAATATTTGTATGGCCGCCATATTGGAAATAAGTGTTTAGCTAAGTTCAATTGCTTTAATTTATCTGACCTATCATAGTAGTACACACATGCCAAATTTGGGGGGAAATGGTTGAGTAGTTTTATATAGAATGTAAAAGATTTACTTTTTAATGTGGCACTATCTTACAAAATGGTGGACCAGCAACTATATTAACATCTGATTTCAATGCTTCCAACTTGCGCTGTCAGCAACCAAAATTTGTTTTAAATTGGATGAATGGTTTCCAAGATATGACATATTACCTTAAATATTCAAATGACCACCATTTTGAAAGTAAGTACCCGGCGTCGTCGAAAACTATAAAAGTCAGGTGTCCTTTCTTAGTACTATACGTGTACCAAGTTTGGTGAAATTCGGTTCACGCGTTCAAAAGTGGAAAAAATGGGGGAGGGGGACACATATATATACACAGACAGGAAAGTGATCTCATAAGCCTTTATTTCCTTAAGAAAATAGGCGAATAACATAAAAAGCACTAAAATTACGTATAAATAACTCAATACAGTTTGAAAAAAGAATTCCACAAATTTAACAATGATCAAATAAGTGAGTTAGGTTTAAGCACTCGGAAAGACATCACAAATATTAATTTTGGCTTTGTCTTTCTAAGTCTCTCATGGCTGTATGTGAAAAATCACATTTATTTTTTACAAAAACATGCAAAACCTTAAATGAAGCAAAATAAAATAATTTGGTACAAAAAGCTTTACATCACTGGACAAGTCCAAATGGGGGGGAAAGGGGTTTAGGTAGCTAAATAGAAACAGTCAAATGCAGGTTTGATACCTCCCTTTTAGGCCCTGACTCTTATGTGAGAAAATTCAGGGGTGAACACTACACACTCGCACTTGACACACAGGCACACGCGTGGGTCAACATGGAATGACGACGGCACATGAGGGGTCACCAACCTGCAGTGGTCTGGTGGCTGGGAGAATTTTGATGTAGAAGGCCGGCCTGGACTATTACGCCCCCAAGAAATACCCCTTGGGGACATGAAGATGGGACTGCTACTTGACTCTGGTGGTGGAATGGCTGGTCAGCTGAGTGCATTCCCACACTTGTCATGCTGGCCAGTGTTCATGGCAGCCGTCTGCAAGTTCAGGCACTGTGATCCCTAGTAGAGGGCGTTTCGTAGCTGCGCAGTGGTGGTGGGCTAAACGGACGCTAAGACAAGGGGGAAGCAGCTCACATCAGATGTCGTTTAATTACATATGAGTTCTATTACTTGGGACTTTCTCTTATTTTCCATAACTTTTTCAATAGTAAAATTAAAAAATATTGCTTCAAATGAATCAACAGTAATTACTGCCTGCCTCCATTATATGTATGTTCAGTTCAGTCTACGGTTTCAGCTATGCCTATTGCACGAATCTCAGCACACTGGGTTTTTGTTATCTTCATCCCTGATTGTTAGCTTGCTTAATACTTATATAATGAAAGATGGAAGTAGTTTATCTTCTCTTGAAGCATAATTCGTAGTTTCTTATTCTTACATCCTGGAGAGCATTTGTTGATGGACAGGAACAGTAGGTTTTTGTAGCCTTCATAGAGTTCTGCTAGGAACTCTACATTTACCTAAATGTTCCTTACAAGGCCATCATCAGGCACACCATGCCCACCCACTAAAAACATGTATGGGGAGGTGCAGAGACATTGCCCACCTGTAGAGACGGTTGACTTATAGAAACTGGAGATGAAATGGCAGCTTATCAGATCCTGCATGGTCAGTATGTATTTGTTGTTGGCAATACTGTGGCGCTTCACATGATGAGCCACACCTACTGCTATTCCTTCTTAAACGTATAGATACTTGTCAAAATCAGATGGTAACTCCTGCTTAACCTTTCTGTATTTCAGCATCGGATAAAATGGGAAACCCGGACACAGTCTAGGCAACAAGTAGATAGGAAGTGGCGACTTTGAAGCATAGGATTCGGGAGTGATGCTGACCACCATCTTGGAATAAATCACATCAGGAGGGTGATTGGTGTCTTGCTCTGTAGCTAATTTCTTATATTTCTTTTCAAAATTTTATTTCAACTTTTAATTAGATAATATTGCTGTATTTTGTGATATACAGAGTATATCTAAATTCAACCGACAAACTTTGGCTGCAGGTTAATCACGAAGATAGACGTCGAAAACATATACTACCTACTGTCTAAATCGAATCCTAAGGGCGGTACACGTATGAACCTGACGTACCAGATTGTTACAGATATCGGAGAAAATATGTAATATGAAACACTGCGTTCCTGGATAATGTGTAAGTGTAAGATGATCTACAAAACTTATCTCTATCATCAAATTAATTCATGGAAATAATAATGGTTACCACTCTTATTGCGAGCCATTCAACATAACGCAGTAGCATGTGTGAGATCTTATTGATGGAATATGAATCCGTAAGTTTCAATTGACGAAAAAGGTTGCCTTGTGTAAACACCCTAACCCCTATAGTTTTAGAGTAATTCGATTTTGAAATTTCAAAAGATAACCTGGCAGATGGGCAACACGCACAACACCCAATAACGAATGGTTGCGAGTATGAAAGGAACAAGATAACAGAGAGAGGTACGTAACAGTGGCGTTGAGAAATGCCGTAATTATTTAATTATTTGTCAGAATCCTAGGCCTAGGATTCTGACAAATAATGACATTTTCCCCGCCATTAGAAAAGTTGGCCATAAGCTGAAGTTGCACAAGTGAGATGGTGACCCAGTCTCATCACTCGTAGGCTCACCCTGGGTAAACCTTTTTGTGTATAGTGGCTGTGATAAGAACTGCCAACACAGCACCACCTTGTTAGTAGTTTATATTTATAATCTACATATGCAACGCGCATCAGAACCTCCTCTTGCACTTCACAAATTCTGCTGCGTACAGTATAGTCTATAGAATTTCTTGTAATTTCACTTTTGCCAATTCATTTGTAATTAAAATATTATTATTGGCATAACATTCATCTTTAATTTTTCTTACTAAGTAAAAATATGTAGGATATAAATTACCGTTAAAAGATTTTGAATTGTCTCTTAATTATTTGTACAGATCAGAAGTCTGCTGTAATTCACTCGTCACGGAGAGAGCCTTATCAGATGGCATTGTCTGTTTTTCCTGCAAGAACACTCTTCGTGCTTTATTCAACTTTGTCGTTCATTGAAGTGAGGCATATGGAAGTTCTCTTACAATACTGAGACTTTTTTTCCCCGGAAGCTCGAAGGGTTGTCTGCCTAGCGTAAACTATTTCTTCTTGACATTTTTCTTCGATAAGTGATTTAGTTTTTCTTCTCTTAGTTCTTCAGCTAGATTCTTCAAAATGATTTCGTGGACGTTCTCGAGTGCTAGTACTAGCAGCCATGTCTTGACACTGTTGGCTTCTTATTTCTACCTTACTTTGTCCACCGAGATTGTATTTTTGCACATAAAATGCTGACATTGTTTTTCATTAACTTGCAAATGTCGTCCATGCAATCTTGGATACCTAACTGCTGTATTATAAGTTTACTCGTGCTCCATAGCTTGAAAATTGCTCTCTGAGTAACAGACGAAAATTTAACAGCTACTATGTATTCGTTAGATTGCAGCAGGAAATGGCTTTATCGCATACGAAAAAGCATAGAGAATATCTCCACAAAGTTNCAAAGTCTTGCTGCGAAAGACGATGGCAATAGCTAAATATTCTAACAAAATCATATAATTAGCACGCCGTCGTTGTGCACTTCCATTTTAAAATCTCCAACGAAACACAATGAAATTTATTTTAGTCAGTAATTTTAGTCAATGTGAAAAAAATCATACATTCATCTAATACATCCATGTGTTTTTTTCACGAAAAATTAACACTGTCTTCATCACCATGCCCCTACCAAACATCAACTGCACGCCCGTCTCCTATCAGATCAGGAAACACCAACTTCCGACACTCCTGAAGAGTAACAGACCAGACAGATATGTCAGTACTTGCGTGTTATCTCAGAGGGTTTTCTAAACAAGATTTTTCAAAAGCTACGCAGTAAATACAGGGGTGTAAAAATGATTTGTGGCCAGCTGACTGCTTAAAATTACACCCTGTGAAACTGCGATATAACGTTTACAGAGTGGTCCATAATTCCGACACTATAATTTCGTGACCAATAATAATATTGAAATAAATGTAGTCTCGTTCGATCGGGTATAAGATTACGATGGGAGCATTGCCCTGAGTTGGCGCCGCGCTTGCATGAGGCGCAAGTGGGGACCCGCGGCGACTTGTAAACGTGGGCGAACATTTCCAGGCAGTATATCTCGCGACTTCGATGTGCTAGCGCAATGGTTTGATGCCAAAAGAATGATCTCGTCTGGATCTGCTGATTCAGACCATAAACGCAAAGTATCTATTAATTTATTTAATTTCATTTCATCACCAGATGCCAAAGAAAATATTACCCTCCAACGTAGATGTATTCACGTGAAACCCNCCCCCCTCCCGGGAGATGCAAGACTTCCAAGTTACCAACAAAAATGTTATACACTATGAATTCCAGAGCAAAGAGCACCCAAACACACGCAATCAGGCTCCTTCGTGACTGAGTGAAAATATTTGGGCGGATGTTAACATCGAGGTCCTGAAAGCCAATGAGAGTGAACCGAGGTGCGTATGGAGCAGCGTCAGAATACAAGGACGGGGGAAACGGGAGATCCCCGAGAAAACCTGCCGACACGTGGCATCGTCCGGTACGATTCCCACATGCGAAAATCTGGGAGCAACCCCCCAGGAATCAAACCCGAATCGCCTAGGTCCCTTCGTGTTTTTTTTTCAGTTACCAATTAGTGATGTAGGTACCCATCTTGAACGATGATTTTTTTTCCCGTCGACAAGAGCCCATAAATTAAATTCCCACTACTATTTTATGACTTGTCTTAGGTATATCTTTCGTAGGCGTAGAAGTCGGGGGGTCCGAACTCGCTGGGGTTACAAGGATTCTCACTGGAATTACGATGATCCCCCCCCCCCACCACGGACACCCGAATCAAACTTAAACAAGAGTTCCTCGTTTACAGGAACTTCCGTATAATTTATAATACTAGCAGTTGAGTTCAGTTTATATTTTTTACTTATGCTTCAATATCGATCATGTTATATGTATTCATTCGGGATAAATCAAGCATCACAGGACAGAGTAGGCTTTGAGTAGTATAGTACTATGAGCTAGCAGCACGGAGCATGGATTATTATTTTTATTTAAAACTGTAACGTTCTCAAATTTTGATTCAGATTAAGTTTCTAGGTTAAAAAAACAATCGTCGGGCGCCGCCTGCTTGAAACTTTTTAGCGCGTTTCAGACTCGGAAGCAAGCGAGCGATAAGGGCGACATTGACACGCGTGCCTAGTGCCCCGTCACTCCTACGCGCAAGGCGCTGAACTGGCGTGCAGTGTTCTCGTCGTGCTGCGTGTACCCGTGGGACTTTAAGCGGTGACTCTATCATTGCATTGTTTGAAGTCTGTAGCAAAGTTCAGTGCAAGTCCCTATAATAGTTTCGCATGTTTCCGGCTAGTATATTATGAGGTACAGCACTGTGGAAAAGGAGTTTTTAGCCATTTTGGATGACTTGGGAATAGCATTTGTAATGTGAATGATGTATTGAGAGTATTATTCCTACAATGTCTGAAGCATTTTTTAATTTTTGNGGGAATAGCATTTGTAATGTGAATGATGTATTGAGAGTATTATTCCTACAATGTCTGAAGCATTTTTTAATTTTTGTACATCGGTAAAATAGGGACAGGTTTAATGGTTTAGTTAAAAAAAATAACGCAGTTTTCAAACACTGCGACGCAGTTCAAGGGCCAGGTAGACGGCACCCCTAACGTGGTTAACTATTCCAGAGTTTTTCTTTTTTAATTTGAACTACAACATTTTCAAGACTAACTTAAGAAATGTAACCTAGTCGTAATAGGATGCTTAAAGAACGTGGCGTGTACGCTCAGTGCCAGTTAGTTATTAATTACTTTTTAAAGCCTACTGTAGGTGCAATAAAACTATTAACGGAGTAACATAAATAGTCTCCGGGAATAAATACCATTAAATTCTGACGTAAAACAAATCTAAAATGATAGCTTGACCACAAAGGTCTCCATCGCTCAGTAATAGGCGTGGGCTTAGAAACCGAGGAGATGCGATTAAAAAAAACATATTTGAAACACAGGCGCCTACTGGAAAAATATGGTTTATACACACTTGATAACGTGCAATGATTTTGCACCCGACCCCTGTGCATACCAGTTTCATAGCGTGAGAAATATACAGGTTGTATCTAAATTCAACCGACAAACTTCGGATGCAGGTTAATGACGAAAAAGTTGAAAACCTATAAACTACCTATGGTCTAAAGTGAATCCTAAGAGCGGTTGGACCTGAAACATTAGTTAATTTAAAAAACTGGGCAAAATGTTTAAGATGGAACACTGTGTGTCTGGACAATGTGTAACGGAACGATGATCTGCAAATAAACATAATCTGGCGTATGTTGCTTGTTTGCCATATGCGCATTCCAGGAATATATTAACTTTATCCCCCCCTCTCCCTGGTCATCGATCTTCTGCTCGCTGGCCAATGATATTCTCCTTCATTCGCTCAAGGTAGCCGCAAATAGCAATGGCCTGGCTCAAGGTATTATCGGCGACGTATGTTTTCATAGAGCCGTGAAACGCGCTCTCCGCATCCACAAAGTCATAGGCATTGGTCTCGCCAGCGCCCACAGCTACTCTACGACGAGACCTGCCCTCTGCTGCAATGAGGCGGGTGGGAACGGAAGGGCCGGGCTGTGGGGAGGCAGCATCAATATGCTGGTTCTTCGCTGGAGGGGTAGTGGAGCCATTGCATTTGACTCTGTGTTCACGCAGTTTATCTGCTCTCGTTAACTGTCTCATGTACTTGTCGCTTTCCAAAGACGTGCGATCGGGGTTCACCCAGCAGCTGCACTCATGTCTTCGTGCATATCCACTGTGGTTGAAACTATCATTGCAGAACTTGCAATGGCTCGAAGCAGCTTGCCTGCTTTGTCCATTGCAGGGGGTTAGGTGCCTCGCAAGTTCGTCGGCGCGGACGAATATCGTCCCACACATCTCACACATGTGCTGTGCCTCTCAGAATGGATTAAACACACAGGTTCATTCATGTCGCAGTCCAGTTTTGTGGACCTGAAACACCTTGTCGTAGAAACAGCTCTGCAGTGCATGTGGCCGCATCGTAGGTGCAGTAGATTAAGGGGATGAAGACGATGATGGTGTCTGCAAAGATGAAGACGATGATGATGATGATGATGATGCGAAAGAAGGGAAAGACTGAAAGGAGGAACGGTCTGAATGCATCTTGTCTGCAGACGATACGAAGAAAACCCAATGACGATGAAGGACCTTTCGACTGGCCAGTCTGGCAAAACATGCGAAGGACTGCTCGACACCGGACCACCAGGAGGAAAACCTGCAGAAAATGTATAACCCTAAGCTAGCATGAAAATACGGCGTTTCCGCGCCTCACAACTAGCCCAATGCACCCACGAGACGTAATGATCGAGTACACACACAGTATAGGGAACGTACAAATAAAAAAAATGGTTTACTTGGAGTGCAGCCAGTCTATCCCCGCGCATCACTGCATTCCATCACAGCACCGTCCCTACTCTGCATGCGCCGCAGGGAGCTGCATGTAGCCATCAGTCGTGCATGCACAGCCATTTCCAGCTGCAAACACTCGTGGGACGGCACACACACGAGCGAGTCGTATCGATCGAATACTCTCCCATGCTCAAGGGGCGTAAATAAATCACCTAATGTTCATACTACTACATGACCTGTAGCGTACTACGTGAAGGGTAGGCTGTATGCGAGAAACTTCGGCAGGTTTCACTAGGTGTGCTCCCCTTTATCCTCATTCCATTGCATTCTGTCACAGCTGCATCCCTATCGCGTACTGCAGAGTCTCAGACACAATATGATTGCAGCGTGCTGGCCTAGTACACCCAGCGCCGACACTCGTACATGTCTCCTATTACGAATAACGTTAGTAGCATTCGGGTATGGTACGGAGAGTCTGTGCTGGGCCGTGGTAACAACAACACACATAAAAAATTACTGTAATGAGCATTAATCTACTACCGGCCTGCGAGCAAGCATTATGTCCTGAAGGGATGGTCGTACCTTTTTTTCTTTTTAGACTCTCACATTCATGGCCCGCCTGCAAAGGGGACGGGACCAAAAAGGTTTTTACCCCCACCTGTAAATGGGGCCCAGGAAAGCATTCGTCTCCCTCCCCGACAGAGGCCAGCGAATGGCACGCCCTGCTCACAAATGGATGGTATAATATCATGTCCCCCTCCCTCCACTGGCATGAACGCGCAGGTAACGATCAGCATACAGACACACATGTGCGCTAATGTTGCTAGTCAACAAGTGACGACTACACTCATGAACAAACAAAATTAAGTACATGTGTTAAGTCCGCCTGGGAAACTAGTACTGAGATGCCAATAATGATTATGATAGACTTATCACAGGTGTTGGATGCGAAGTACGGGTAACGATGACATGCGTAAGTGAAGACAGGGTGTGGCAGCAAACGAACAGGGCATACCCGAACGAACTGGCCGATCACAAGTAACTGTGGATGGACTACAGGTCGGCGGGCGGTTTATATATTATACGCTTGCTCGGGATGTAGGGAGAGGTGTCCCATTCCCCCTCACTTGTGTAGGGAGGCAGCTGTCGCGTGCGCGCATCGGAATAATTCTTAAGGAGCCTATATGACTCGTCTCTCTCTCTCCCTACAGACCCAGTGGTTGTGGCCACCAGCGTACACACACACACACACACACACACATATATATATATATATATATATATATATATATATAATACATGTCGCATGTAACCATTCAAAGTATTTGTGTTTCGTGTATATACATCATTTGTCTTTCTCTCTCTCTCTCTCTCTCTCTCTCTCCAGAGAATAATGTTACTTTCAATATACTGACAACTTTGCCTCTCCCTCTACAGTTCATATATATTAATGTTACCTTTAATATGATGGTAACAGTGCATAAAGCATGTACGTGTTGTACGTGTGTGGTACCTTCACTATACAGGTACTTGCGTTTCGGGTATGTATGTTTTCTCACTCCAGATGGATAATGTTGAATAAAGAACACATTGGGTAAAGTTACAAATATATACATTCACTGATGAACATAGATATATTTATATGGTTTTTACAATGAATTACCAGTACACACTTCTCTCTTTACAAACGTCTCTCTCTCTTTCTCTCTCTCACACACACACTACTTATACTGCAATGACAACCTACACTTTATATTTATTTTCAAACCTAATGGAGCATGTGTATGTGTGTGATTGCACACATACACTTGAAATAAAAAACATTACATTAACTTATGATTTTACAAATGTCTCTCTTTCTCTCTCTCTCTCTCTCTCACTCCTTCTCTCTACATCAATTTAAATTGCATCCAGCAGACAAGCGAGCATGCGTCTCAGCACCTCATTCGTCTCCGCCGTGGACAACACGCTCCTAGTAGCTTGGTTGCTATCCTCGTCGATGTAGACCTACCGACGCCTGCGCCAGTACCACCAGTGCTGACAGGCGGCAGAAGCCGGCTGCTGGCATCTGCAGGCGACACGAGGTGTTCATTTCTGCGTTGTAGGTGGCGGCGTCGACACCGCCGACTGGGTGGTGACATCGGGTACCGCCCTCGCTGGCTGCTTGCACCTTGGCATTGATAATGGTGATGATGATGATGATGATGTCGTCCCGACTGTGGAGACGACGGTAGGCAGCTGGGTATCCTTGTAATCGTCAAATATGACGTGGACAGGGGATACTGTCGCTGCTGCTGGCTGTCGTACTGTGACCTGGGTCGTCTCTTGGGCCAGGGTGGGGTCTGCTGCAGCCACCGTATAGCCCAGCATATGGATTGCCACTGCATCATGCAGACACGAGGCGACAATGACTGCTTCCTTCGTGCAGGGCAGTGGTGTATCTTCCTACACGTAGAAGACACTACACCTTCAATATGTGGTGCATGTGATCATCTGCTGACAAAGTTCAAAGGCCGTTGGGTTGTGAGCCAGCAGCCAATGAACTATGCTATCACACTCCTCGCTGTAAGTCTGTTGCTCTGCTCCATCCCAGATGCTGTGTGTTACAGTGCTGTGTTCTGGCATCACACTGGTGTAGGCACCTTCTGGGAAGAATGGCATGCTCATCTTCGACAGATCCCTGATGGTTACGAGCCGGATCTGTGTCTTATATATTGTCCTCATGTTGTAGGTGTGGTCGGGAGGCATGACATCACAACAACCACCACCACTACTACTTTATAACTTCGACCAGTAGCGCCAGGATGCGTGCAACAAGGTCACAAATAGCTTTTCAACACCTACACTTGCTCTGACATGGTTGTTCTCAGTCGATGGCCGCGCTGTCCGTGTCCATACTCGAGGCTTCGACATCCATGATGTACTGTCCACACACTTAAGTTAATTAATCAATTTACTTATATACACAGCAGGGTAGGATCAATTTGCTTTCACAGTCTTCCAGCGTAGTGCTATGTATGTGCCCTGTACACTCTGCAGTCCACCGGCAGGTTGAGCCATTGTCTGTGTTGCGCAGGACAAAGTTCACTTCCTTGTTCTCGTGATGCTGTTTGGTAATGTCTTCAAATTCTGCATGCACTGGAGAACATTTCCACTTGTGGGTAGCTGACTGTTTGGGCATAGATTGGCGATGGCACGCCTGTCGTACTTGTAGCATGGCAGAATCTCGCTGTGGAAATTATCCCACGCAACATGAAATCCCCACATATGATTTTCACAATCGCATACCTGCACTTGATTGTGTCCAAAATCCGGTTTAAATACCACTCGTCTATATCCGACAAAGTACCGATCGTGCATGTTCACATTTTTCAGCTGAAACTGTACATAGTCGTGGGTGTCGAATGTATTGTCCATGGTGGTGGTGGTTGTCCACTGAATACTGCACTGCCACTGACTCCTGGTGAGATATAACACATGTTGCTTCTTATATGGCCGTGATGGTGTGCTCACATTACTGTAGCTAAATAAACTATTGACGTTAGCAGAGAACACATTGTCTTCCATGTAACAGTTCCATGCTTCACAATGGTCGTGTGATATTCGCCCATGCAGATATCAGTCCAACGGGTAACTACACTGCTGTTGGGATGGCACATCTCATATGCAGTTGACTGCGTACTCCACACCTGACGTATATTATCTTCGTTTGCTCGAGCCACTATATCGATGATAGTGACAGGCAGCTCCATGTCCGGCCGCAGGTAATATACGGGACACGCAACAATAATACATGGCGTTGGGTATAGGCAAGACATCCCTCTTCGCTCTCAGCATTGTAGCACACCCAGTGTTCAAGTCTGTTGCGGCTTTCCACTTGCTCAGGCAGTCAAAGAGGTTTGAAATGAACATGGCGGTACCCAGTCGTAAAATCACTGTACTTGATCACGTCCAGTGGGTTGAATGCCATGTACATGTTCGGAGAGCTAGAGTTCTACTGAGGTAAGAGAGAGACAATATCTATTTTCTTCTTCCTGCATACACACATACTACGAGAATTCCAAAATGTGCATTGTCTTTCTGATACCGATAGGCTTGATGCCACCATAAACTATGTGCGCCATAGTCTCGTTAAGCAGTTTCATGTCAGTCTCTAATGTAGCATGTGGGGTAATGTGTACGGAACTTGGCATTTAACATGCATGTCATGCACTTTCTGTAAAACGTGTCCGCCAGTCAGAAATCCGATACCGTGTACTGCTTTCCAATCACTAGGTCCGTCAGTACCCTATACTGAGAGTTACCATTCAGCTTCACTATAAGCCCGTCCATGATGGTATCGAGAGAGAGAGAGAGAGAGAGAGAGAGAGAGAGAGAGAGAGCAAGCGTGTGCGCAGGGCAGTCACGAGTAGTACAGTGGTTTAACCTCGGCGCTGGGTAGGTATTTATTAGCCCCCCATCACCGCTGTGGTATGTACCACACCCCATAGCCCACATCCTTAACAGCAGTTTATTCATGCATGGACATGACCAGCCTAGCATGCACGCATCACAGTCTTGTTTGGTTTTCGTGTACCGAGTCTCCAATGCTCTTAATGATGAACAGTCATACTCTGTATGCAGATCATACAGTTTTACGTTCATACTGCAATACATGCACAATCATATCTTCTGCTCCGGACTGGCCACGAAGACTACCCTGTCTGCCTCCACAGCCAACACACTGGTGAGTACATCACGTATTTTATCGTATTCTACATCACCGTCGTCTCAATTGAGACCCTGCTAGTGTTTTTCCAGTCACATATTCGTCACCTTACATTTCCTGTCGAGTGCCCTCCATGGAAACGGAGGTAGAAATTAACATGTCACTGTGTTACCGTTTACATACACTATGTAGATGCATTTAATAATGAAACCAAATGGTTACATGCAGCCCTGTATGTTTGCGAACATTGTGATGGTTGGATGGTAAATGGACTGTAGGTGTTAATCACGTCAGTATTTTAACTACTCTGTCACGCACATTGTATTTGACCTGTCTATCATGGGTTATTAAGGCGTAGGCCTGAGTGTAGGCTGGGAAATTCCTCGAGGCGGTCATTTCACTCCTGCAGTCGACTATGCCTGTCACTCCCCATGAAGTCAATTTGAGCATTACAATACAACTCGCTGTGTAGTGTATTAGCATTACCTCGCAGCACCAACGTCACTTCAACCTCCAGTGCATGCTTAAGGTACTCGCCTATATATTCAATATCATACGAACCTGTGGGTACACACACCTCGCCTCTCTCACAGTTCTTCTTGGTGTAACGAAACATGCAATTACGTTTATCTAAGATTGGTACAGAGAAGTAGGTTTGAAAACCTATGGGCGCAACGGACCACGCCCTGTCCAGCTTCAGCCGAGGAAAGTGCGTGGAACGCAATTCCAAACTATAGCCCAACATGATCAGGGTTACGGACATGACTATTGCTTACAAATAGTGCGTCCCTGTTAAGTATAGTTTTTGTTTGTATATATACCTTGAAAGGAAGCGCAGGCATAAGTGACCGCAGTTCCATTCTCGCAGCAGTTGCTCTGCTTTATAGTTATAATGTAATCTCATGCCTCTCAAATAAATTTTCAGTTCTGGTGGTGCCCTTAAATTACCATAGCTGTCAAATTATTCTGTCATATCACAACACTTTTTATATGTGGTCCAATGAGTCCCTGGTGCACGGTTGGTATCTAGGTTTTCTATACCAAACTCAACTCGCCTCGGACCACATGGTAGGCAGTGGCATATGAACACATAATGGAAATTGGCTAGTTTTAACTTAAAGGCAAACTTTTGTATGTCTATATTTGTGAGTGGACGACTGGGCAGTGATCTTAAGACAATCTCTTTCGCCTGGTCTTCTGTTTACTATTTTCCCCACCGCCACCTACACAGTAAGGTCGAAGATAAAGCCAACTATCGTTAATTTTATCTCTAGCAAGCACCTCCATATCTCTATTGTGTCGAATCATTTCAGTCAAATGCTTATTTTCTTTCTTAGCCGTGTGCACTGCCCTTGCAATACCATTTGCACCACCGATAAGACTGCCGAGGACTCTGAGCACTGGCAGGGTGAAGGGGAAGTTGCCTCCTCGTTTGCCTACTACTTTGCGAGGTTTCCTCCGTGTCTTCTTGGTTTTTTTTCCTACCAAACTGCAAGCCCATTCCCTTCTTGACTTTAGTTTTCATAATCTTGAACACGCTCCAGGAAGCTAGACGTTCGCCGAGTTTGAACTTGGGCAACCTAACTATCGACTAGGCTTTTTCCCTGAGAACGGTGTCGGCTGTGTGCCTATCTTCCAACTTGCTACTGGTCGTGCAGGCGATATCATGTTTCTTGCGCACCTTGTCCAACGAATTGACAGGGATGTTGCCATGCTTCAATCGTCGTGCCAGCAGTGTGCCAGGCCCGCAGTATTTATTGCCTGGAATGTGTGCCTCGAAAGGAACATTGCTGATTGGTGTTTCACCAGTCCAAGTCCTCTCTTGGCCTTACTACCATGGTGCATTATGACATATTAACAGGACTTAGTCGTCACATCTACTTTAATTGTTTGATTCGTGGCACTTGGCAATCCACAATACCAGACCTCAAACTTGGCTGACCACATCACCTGACATTTAGCACATGCAGGGTGGCTACCTCACCAGGTCTCGAACATGGTCCTGTTTCCATAAGTACTGGCGGTTTATCTGTTCACATATCAGCACAATGGAGATCATGCCACATACCAGCATACTTCCTGTTCGCTTCACTGCTGATGACAAAACTTTCTCCTGAGAATCACATCATGGAAAGCTGCTGCCAAACACCATGCTAGGTATAATAGCAGGACCAAGCAACTGTGGAAAGACATGCATGCTTCTCAGCCTTTTGGAGGAGCCCAATGGTCTTCGGTTCGAGAACGTTTACCTGTACTCTATATCACTACAACAGCTAAAGTACCAATGGTTAGTGCAAACATTTTAAGCTGTAGATGGCCAATGTTATTTTCCATCTAGTGAGAATGAAGAAGTCGTGCCACCAAGCGATGCTTTGCTAAACTTTATGCTTGTTTTCAACGATCTGCCATGTGAGAAACTGTCGACCATGCAGCAGTATTTTAGCATGTGCCACCATGTAGCTTCTGCACAACAATGCTAATTTTCCTGTTCTATTTCGCATGGGTGACCTGAACTTACTACATGTTAACTCCGATAGTGTTAATACAGATATTCCATGTGACAGGTTTAAAAGTATGTGCTCATGTTGCTGGCAAGAACATCACAGTTTCCTTGTGATAGCTAAGAATTTCTCACCTCATAAGGGACGTTACTGTGGGGGATTCTATTAGTTAATTATCATACATCAGTGAACGATGAGCTGCACTGTATCCAAGTTCGGTCATAGTGGCCTGAAGCATGCGTCAGATGGCTGTATTATATATACTGACGATTGTAACTGCAGTTTCGGAGGGAAATGAGCCAAGAATCTTGGAGGGCCGAAACATGACAGCGATGCAGCTAACGTGTCCTTTGTCGGCAGCATAACTTCAGAGGCTTTGCAACCATTGATAGCACTGCAGACTGTATATGCTAACACCGAGAAATATCTTCGCGCACTGATGGCTGGTATGACCCGGTTCACTGCTCTAGCTAGAGTCGAAACTCAGCGGTGTGGGTGAGCGAATAGCCAGCAGGGTTAATACGACTATGATTACTGAATTGCAGTCATTGACTGAGGTTTGGCACAAACTGACCACTTTAGGCTGGAAGCTCGCCACTGTGGAAGACCATCTCTTCGATACGAATATACTGATTACTAACATGGATGTGCGACTTGGCACATTGATCGAGAGTGTGTCCAAATTGACTGCATTTGCTTCTGGTGAATGGGTTTGGGGGTGTGGAAGGTCAGCTATTTGGCAACACGAATGCGATGTCTGCTAAGATGGATGGTCAGATTCGTGCATTGACTGACGATGTGCGCAAAACAACTGATTTAGATGGCAAGCTCGCAGCTGTGAAGACGAAGCTCGATGAATTAGAAGAGCAAGGTGTCACAGGGTTCTTACTGACCCGGCTACTAAACTAGGTGTGCATGTTAATGTGGCGATCGAGGGTGTGGGCATGCTGACTGCCTTAAGTAAGAAACTAGAGGATGTGGACAACATGGAATCGAAACTAGATGCTGTCAGTACGATGTCTGCTATGATGGGTGCTCAAATTCGTACAATTACGGACAATGTGCACAAACTATCTGCTTTAGGAGGCAAGCTCGCAGCTTTGTAGACGAAGCTCGATGCTGTAGAAGAGGGAGTCGACAACAGGGTTCTTCTTGCCCTGTCTGCTAAACTATACCCATACCTTTATGTGACAACCAAGGGTGCAACAAGCTGGCCAATTTAAGTAAGAAACTAGATTCTGTTGCCAACATAGAATCGAAACTCGATGCTGTCTGAGAGTGAATAGTTAACAGGGGTCCTACTAGTGTATCCGCCAAACTAGATGCACAACCCCGAGGTTTAGGTGTGATGCTTGCGGATGTGGAAGACCTTAAACCTCGTGGGATTGTTCATGTACTATCTGACTTGCATTCAAACGATGAACAATGGGGGAATTGCCAGCATGTGCGATATGCGGTCGTGAATCTGCAAGTCGAAAGACAATATGACAAAGTTGATCATACAGACGCATCGAGTCACCTCCTAAATATATTTTATGACTATTCCGCTTCCAATTTTATTACAATGACTGCCACCACCGACGATTTACATCGTGTAATCGAAAGTATATGCAATAAGTATTTACTTGCTAAGCGTGCATGCATGGAGTGCGATGCTACTTTGGAAGAGGCGTTCCAGCTGATAACATCTCTGCTAGATAATTTACAACAAACTGTTCTCCTGCTGCTGCTGAAATGAAGAGTGAACCAGACACAGAACCCAGGACTGAGACGAGGCGTAAGTTACTTCTGGATGATACTGTGGCTGATGAAGATGATTTTCCTTTAGCTGCGTTGAAGCAAAAAAAATACAGGGCCTAGCGTTTGCAGCACGACAGTTCGTAATTACGTCATTGTACACAACGAGGTTTAATGATGGAACATATGGGGTTTATAGGTGCAATAAGAAATGGTTCTTGGCGAACAAACAAATTTCTTTTCTTCCCAACGATTTTATACAGATAGGGGATGAAGCAATGCAAGCATATACAGGCTTCTATGAATTACTCTTTAAACGCGAGCCCAGTGAGAACTAGCGCGATGTGCTTTGCCAGTTCAAGAGCTTACCTAGCCTCATGAGTGCACATTTGGCAGACAATGACTCTTCCAGCAACGCTTATAAGGACAAGATACACCTAAAATTCGGCATTATCTCTGATCTGTTTCCGGGCATAAGCTTGGCGACTGGCTCGGGTCTGACTTCGAAGCTGGATGGGGGGAAACTGTCTTGAATATGTATTCTAGGACGATGCCAATGAGCTTGTATCATGTATACGACTACTAATTGCATCTCAACAGGATGGCAACAAAATCCCACCCGAACGAGATTGTGGATATTTTAGAAGAATTGCGTGAAGGTCGGTACATATACTAAAAACAATGTTATACTCAAATTGCTGCCGATATCCATCAGCAATCCATCAGCTGCCGATATCCATCAGTGGGGCCAGAATGGGCCGAAGCATCGCTCCAGTACTGCCTTAAGCAGACGGTGCTCAGTTCCATCACTGGTTGTGTGATTGTGAGAGCAAAAAATGAAAATCCATTTTCTAGTAAAGAACTCATTTATTCATCTCAGTAAGATGTGATATACATTTAGTGTGAAATATTACAATTGTTGAATAGTTATATTATTTTAAGTAATGTATGTAAATAAATAAAATATACAAGGAAACGCTCACAGACAATTAGAATGTTAAAGCAAAAATTCTACAATGTTCTTTAAGTTGGTGATTTTAGAGTTCTGTCCTGAGTAAAAGGAAAAAAAAAAATATGTGTTAAACATATATTTATATGTTTAACACACACTCTGTATCACACAGGTGGGGAAAGGCGTTACCCCGATGCCTCATATACGTACAGATACCAAAAACATGAACTGTACGTCGATAGTATTTACGTCAAACTAAATGATATATGATTCCTGTCTCAAAGACGTCCCAGCTGCATCTTGATGTTAGTATATATCGAGGGGAAGATGCTGCGCAGAAGTTTATGCAATAGATTGTTCACATTGGCAATCAGGGGAACAACATTTATGCTCAGCCCGAGCCTATGAGGGCACTAACAAGCGACGAGAAGATCGCCTACGCCCTAGCCAGCACCTACTGCTACTATTCTGGTCCCTTCGCCCCAGCAAACCTTAAAGTGCACGATCACGATCACTTTACCAGCAACTACATCGGGGCGGCATGTAATAATGTAATAAGCTTTTACTCTTCCACAACTTTACCTAGGATGGAAACTTTATAATTAAGCAGTTGGGCTACAGTACACAGGAAATATACATTAACCCGCACACTCAGGATAAATTAATCACTTTCAGTAAAAGTTTGGGCGACAAATTCATGATACAGTTTATCGACACGNTTGGGCTACAGTACACAGGAAATATACATTAACCCGCACACTCAGGATAAATTAATCACTTTCAGTAAAAGTTTGGGAGACAAATTCATGATACAGTTTATCGACACGTTTCGATTCATGTCTGCCAGCCTCGCAACGCTCGTACAGAACCTGCTGCCATCTGAGTTCAAGGTCACTGCGCAGTTCTGCACTCCTGACAAGCTCGATTTGGTGCCCAGGAAGGGTGTCTTTCCCTATGATTATGTGGACTGAATGGCAAAACTTGACGAGACACAGCTACTGCCCATTGAGGTTTTATACAACTGCCTTATTGACAGCAACATCAGCTTCCACAACTATCAGCACGCTCAGATGGTCTGGGAGGGGTTTAATTGCCGTACATTAGGCGAATACAGTGACCTCTACCTCAAGACAGATGTACTGCTACTATGCAACGTGTTTGAGAATTTCCGAGGGCTGTGTTTGATGGCGTACGGACTAGACTGTGTCCGGTACGCCAGTGCCCCGAATTCTCCTTTGACGCCATGCTTCTCAGCGATTATGACACACATATATTTATCGAGGATGGTAACCGAGGAGGGGTTGCTCAATGCATAAAGAGGCATTGGGTGGCAAACAATGAGGATGTGCTTGCCACATACGATTCCAGCCAGCCATCTACATACCTCCAGTATGTAGACACAAATAATTAGTATGGTTGAGCTATGTCACTGATTCTGCCTTACTCTGGCTTCAAATGGACCGGTACGGATATCGATGTCATGTCCGTGCCCAACACTAACGATATGGGCTATATACTGGAGGGGGATGTTGAGTACCCTGCTGAACTACACGAGACTCACAAGGACCACCTGTTCCTGGCTGTGAACGAGTTCCCTCCCGGGTCCAAACAGACAAAACTCATGACCAGGCTTGACGCTAAATCCAATTACGCCATATATTATGTTACTTTAACGCAGGCGATCGGTCGTGGGTTATAACTCACGAAAATACACCGAGTACTGCAGTTCAATCAGAAGGCATAGCTGCAGCCCTACATAGCACTAAATATGGAGATATGTAAGACAGCTGCAAATGAGTTTGAAAAAGACTTTTATAAACTTATGAATAACGCTACATATGGGAAACTTATGGAAAACAAGAGGAAGTGCCAGCGTATGGAACTCGTGTGCATGGAACGACGTGACAAGAAACTTATTGCTAAGACCTCATTTAAATGTCAGAACATATACGATGAAACGCTATCTCCCGTTAAACTGGAGCATGAAAATATCCTATTCGAAAAACCTATTTATGCGGGATTTGCAGTACTCGACCTGTCAAAATCCCTTATGTACAGGTTTCATTACGTTTTCATGTAGTCTAGGTATGGTAGTAAGCTGGACACGGATTCCTTTGTGGTACAGATAGGGACAGACGATTTCTACAGGGACTTTGCCTCAGACCCGACACTCATGTCCGAGTTTGACACGAGTGCCTACCATCCGCTCATCCGTGTTATTCGAATACAAGCAAAAAGATTATTGGTAAATTTAAGGATGAGTGCAGTGGGGACGATACGATCGAAGTTGTTGGGCTGAGGGATAAGCTCTACATGTACTGGTGCACTAGCAAGGATGTTAAAGGAGCCAAGGGAATCCAAAAATGCATAGTTAAGAATCGTATGATGTTTGAAGATTATAAGAATGTACTGATGAGCCAGCAAGTAATGAAAGTAATTTTGAATAATATTCGGTCGTACTATCACGATGTATATACTCAATGTTCCAACAAACTGGCACTCCTGTAGATGGACGACAAATGCAAGATCCTGGAAGATGGCATTCATACCGTCCCTTATGGTTATAATGGATGATTATGTTGTGTACACGCACCTCTGGGACAGGCATGTATCATAATATATGTGTCTGTCCCCGGGAGAGTGAATGGAGTCGGGATGCATAGTACGAGGCAGTTCCTCGTCCCAGGCTTGTCGAAACTGAAGTGCTTCAATTCCCCTCTCACACAACAAATGGTATGTTTGCGATGATTTAATCCATTAATGTGTTTTTTCCAGCAGCGTACTATAGCTTATGAAAGAGCCATATTCATCTTGCCAGGTGTGTTGCTGTTAGTGGATGGTGGCAGTATTGAATGGTGGCGCTATTGAATGGTGGTATGCTGTAGCCAGTGCAAGAGGTATCCTGATCTTGTCAGGCGTGTCACCGGTATTTTATGATGTGTGTACTATTTCACATTCCACAATCACTCATGCACATACTTGTGCACGGAGTTTGGAGTCTATGTTGGGTCTCCGACCTGGAGTTTACAGCCAATTCCTGGGGGACTCAACGCTTANAATGCAGATCCTAACAGGGGTTGTGAATGTGAAATGATATTCGTATCAAACTAGCACTGCAGTAACTGGTGGACGAATCGTACTTGCATTTACTCTTTATTTAAGTACTGCTCCCCCCTTTTTTTTCTCTTCATCTACCTATACTGTACTCTTCCTCTGTGGCTGTCATCTTTCCGTGCGTTCCTTTGTTTGCTTTGAAATTTTTTAGGTTGCTCTTTTTTCCCGTTTGCAGCTTTGTAAGCCACCAGTGCACTATACTTGCGACGCCACTGGTGATTTTATGCGCATATGTGTACAAGACTTGTTTGCGTATAAGAAAAATTTCCGGAGATTTTTTTTTTTTTTTTGCTAGCGTAGTGTACTGCTCCGGTCCCAAGCCCGGGAGCCGTCCGTATGGTCTGGCCTTGCAGACGGTAAAGTGTGAGGGCGATGCTGAGAACTTCATCATTATCCTTGCGAGAGTGGTGAGAGAGCGACCACGCTGCTGCTGACAGGGTCGTGTAAGTGTAATTAGTGTTTTTTATCCTACAGCTAGTTGTTACAGAACAACAGGAAATAAATGTTTCCTGCGCGCGCGAGTGCCGGCTTCGCCGCGTACCGCGTGCAGACAAGTTGAATATATAGCAGTGCGCATGCTCGAATATACGGGCAAGTGGTACAATGATGGCGTTTTTTCGTGCTATTAATTCTTAGGTGTTTGCAGATTTTTCCCGCGTGGTCGTCATTAAACATCCTCTTTTATTTTTTCACATTACCATCTGGCGAGTGCGTATGCTGATGCGAGTATTTACTTTATTTCATCACGTAACACTTCACGTGCAATGGTGGTCGTGTGGTCTAGACGTTGGACTGATGACCGAAGGGTAGTCGGATCGATACCAAACACCTCCAGCATTTTTTCCTCCAGCATTTTTTGAGTTCACAAATAAACTAAAAATTTCCCACCGCTCCTGGCGACCGCCACTTGAACGCACCTCCCCGATGCTAGTGCTTCCCTGCAGACGACAAGTGAACCAACATACACAAAAGATGGCTGTTACGATACCAGCGCCCCTAGTTGCGAACAGTAGAACACCCCACACCCTCTGGTGGTGGGCGCAGGAATTTCACACACTCTGGTGGCAGGTGAGGGAATCAAAGATGGCTGCTTACAGCAGGCGATTGGTGGCGGGAATTAAATATGGCTGCCTACAGCAGACGACGTCGACAGTGATGGAGGACGCGAAAAGCAAGGAGGGGAAAAGGGGTGGGAGACGAGAGAAAATAAAGGAAACCAGAAGGAGTATGAGAAAACTCCAAGGGATAGAATGGGCGAGAGACAGAGAAAGGAGGGAATGAGAGAGCATGAGAAAGAATAACATCGGAATGACAGAGCGTGAGAAAAAAGAAGAGGAATGCAAGAGTATGAAGAGGTTGAAAGGGATAATAGAGTAGGAGGGAAAAAAGGGGAAATTCCGAGGGAAAAAAAGGGAAATACAAGATAGCCCTCATGGGCGAGGAATGATAGAGCAGGAAATTTCGGCGTGACATCATCCAAGACGACCACCGTGGCGCCGTAGTCCCCGGTCCTCCGGCTGAATGCTCTATTTCCATCTACTGTTATCCTTTATTAATTATGCAGTTAGTACACCTTCACTTAAAATAATACTACTGATTTTAATATTTCTTTCAGATTGCATGTTTCCACGTTGCATATGTTTCAGTTTTTCCGTAGATTCACCGAGCGAAGTGGCGCAGCAGTAACTCACTGGACTCGCGTTCGGGAGGACCCGGTTCAATTCCCGGTTCAGTCATCCTGATATCAGTTTTCCATGGTTTCTTGAAATCTCTTCGGGCGAATACTGGGATGGGTCCTTAACCAAGGCCATGACTGATTCCTTCCTCAATCCCTCTCCCCTGAGCAATTTGCTCAGTCTCTAATGACCTCGCTGTTGACGAGACGTTAAGCCCTGCCTACCTTCCATAGATTCATTGCAAAAATTAGAATTACAGAGGTGTTATTCCAGCACCAACCTACGTTATCCAGTACTGATTGGCCTCTAGTCGGCCAATAAATTATTTTAATTCTAACCACTATTTTATTTAAATTACTTGGACAAATACGTACTTATTTATTGACCTACTATTTAAATTGTATTATTATTTTCAATTCAAATTTATATTGGGTAATTATAACGGCGAAGAAATGTTAAACGCTCGACATAAGCGTAAAATTTTAAAACCGAATAAAGATGCACAAAATGCCAGCTTGTCAGCGATGTCCTTCATGAATTACTGAATAGTACAGATTTGACCTTACCCACACTGGATTTGAAATCACAAAATACATGTAATTAATATTATTAGTATGCTAACTACATTAGCGGAGAACCTTCCAGGGCCGCTTTTCTCTGGACCGTATCTATCTCTGCACGAACAATTTGGGCTTTTAGAGTCCGCTTTTACTTCCGCCAAACCCGTCCAAATTTCAGTTGGGACTCGTGATGGTTTCACAAAAAATCCGAATTATCCAAAATGTTGCATATTATTATAGGGACAAAACTCTACCTCTACTCCTCCCCCCCCCACCATCATTTCAGCATGCATGATGGGAAGGGAGCAACATTTCATAGGTGCCAGGCTTCCTGGCGTTAAGCAGGTTTCACGCAAAGCAAGATAACTGCAAAACTTACGCGAGATGCTGACCTTGCACAAGATCGTGTGCAAAGCACAACATGAACAAAATGAGAAGATAGAACATGTCCTATTTTTTTAGTGCAATACGATGCAAGTCCTGATCCTATTGGTTCTTGTATGCTGGTCATGTGACATGTACATCAACCATATAGGTAAAAGAAAATCGTAATCTGAGGTGTGCAAACAGATAAAGATAACATTGCTGGAAAATAACTTAATTAACAGAATAAATTAGAGAAGTTCAGGCAGTGTGCTGAGAATAAAATCAAAATAATTATTTTCTTGTGAAATAGCTTGAAGCAATATCCTGTAGAAGAAAGCACCTTTATATTTTGTATTATAATATCATGGCTGTTTGGTACTTAAAGGCTGTTCACGATAAAGTGAACACTTTTGAAATCAACCATAGAAAAAAGTCACTGCCCCTGCCTACATATACTTCAACGGGCGCACTAAGTGACATGCGCCCGGTAAAGTTGGTAAAGATGGATGGAAAGTTGTTCCACATCTTGACATAAAATAAAAAGTGTTAGGTAATAATTTGTGATCATTGAAATTATTTCTTTCGCTTTCTGTTTTTTTATGCATCAAAGTGTAAAAATTAGCAGATTGGTAAAATATTTACTTTACTAAACGGCGGTAGCGGCCAAAAGAAGCGTGCTCGGGCGGCCCTCCCTACTAGGACGAAAGCTCCCCCCAGAGGAGGAGCGCCGAGAGTGCAGTGCGCAGGCGCGTGCCAGAGAGCGCGCGAGGCAACCGCCGGGCGGACGGCCAGTGTTGTCGCGGTAGCGGCAGGGTGAGGACGTAGGAGGATGCACGTGGTGGCGGTGTGGGCGTGTGTGGTGGCGGCGTGCGGCGCCTCGCTGTCCGGCTTATACGGCGACAGCGGCGGCGGACAGACTGTCCTGAGGCACGCGCTCACGTCCAGCGAGAGACTGCAGCTGGAGCACGAGATGCTCAGCCTGCTGGGGCTGCGGGCGAGGCCTCGAGCCGTGTCCAACCTCTCTTCCTCGGCCTCGGTCTTCTTGCTCGCCGTCTACGACTACAAGAACCACCTGCCGGCCAGTGGAGTCGCCGGCTTCCGGCTCAGCGCGAGAGACCGCCGGGCCGTCGATCGCAGCGACGCCGTCGTCAGCTTCGCCGGCCGCGGTGAGTCTGCACACAATAGATTAAGACATTGTTCGAGTTGACACGTTTAGTCTACTAAAAGGTCACGTGACCAGAACTTGTCGACTAAGGTCGTTCTCAATTGGCTGAGAGAGCGCTCTGTCGTGCTCTCGCGACCACGTCATTATGACGTCAGGGAATGCTCTCTGGTCATCTCAGGCAGTGTGTAAATTGGCCCAGAGAACGCTCTCTCGTGCTCTCGCCCTCACGACCACGTCATAATGACGTCAGAGAGAACGTTCTCTAGTCTCAATCCGTCGGAGCGAGAGCACAGAGAGAGCATGAAGTTGTGTACTCGCTGGCGCTCTCTCGCACTCTGACCATAAAACAAAAATTATAGTATTTTATGTGCTAATTATTCTGGTATTGCTGTAATTATTTGTAAATTGTTTCGAACACATATTAATTATTTACAATAGCTATGACCGTGATGTTAGCTTAACATGATTTCCCGCCATTTTTTACGTCAACTGTGTGACGTCGGAGAGAAACAAGAGAGAGATTGTCTCAATTTCACAGAGCGAGAGCGTGAGAGAGCGCGAAGCAGTGCCAGGTTGTGCGAAAGAGTGCTCTCTCGAAAGAGAATTCTTTAAATTGAAACACGGCCTAAAATAATTTCTTTTTTTCCGAATTGAACACAATAAATACTAATATATTAAATAATCAATTCGAACACATTGTCTCAGTTGGCCCAGAGAGCGCTCTCTCCTGCTCTCACTCTCGTAAACACTCCATAATAACGTCACAGAGAATGCTCTCTGGTCATCGGAGAGAGCGCGAAAGAGCGAGAGCACGAAGTGCACCATGTTTGTTTACAGTATTTCAGCTTTAGAATGAGGTTAAGCCGCGTTTACACAGGTGTTTGTAACATGTGTTTCTAACGATTATTGTTAGTAACGTTTTGGAAAACGCTTCTGTATTTGTTACCAACAAGCTGTTAGCAACATAAATACCGTGTTAGTAACAAGACTTACGATACCCGCTGGAAGTCGGTAAATTTCAATGAATGTTGATAACATTTGTTAGCAACGCGTGTTACCGTGCCTTTTCGATGCTATAAACATTCCCCCTCCGCCATACCACGGGCCGCCTCAAACAAAAGTACCTCCCGCCTCAGTGTCTTCCTGTCAATACGAGTGGCGTGGTGGTGTTTGTGGTTGAGTGTAGTGTCCTTTCCAGTTCAAATGGAAAATACGTTGAGGGAAGTGGAATGGTCGAAGGATAAGGCGATTAACCTTAGCGAGCTGTTAAGCGAAAAGATTGTTCTTTGGGACCAAACGTGTGCGCCATTCAAAGATAAAAATCTTAAGCACAACGCTTGGGGTGAAATTGCCCGCGAAATGCAAATAAGCAAGACAGAAGTGCAGAATAAAATGATAAGTTGATTGGCCAATACCGGAGAGAGTCTAAAAAAGAGAAAAGTGGCTCAGGAATTGTTTCCGTAAAACGCAAGTGGTTTGCGTTCGAAATGTTGCAGTTCCTGAACGACAAACAGATCTGCGGCACACTCGAGAGGCTGGAGTAGAAAATGACATTGAGGTAGGTGAAAATAGTGTTAAATCCTTAGTCCCTAAGTTTGTAGACGTTGAGCATATCCAGGGCTGGCAACCTACAGGTTTTGTGGGCTACCACAAACTTTACGCCTACATTATAAATAAATGCTTAATTATTGTAGCTTACGTAGGTGATTAAGTATAAAACTGTGGGACATGTATAATGGTGCGTAATTGATTAAAAAGAAAAATAGATGTCATCTGGCGATGGTTTGCATGTATCAAAGTAGGCCTATATACATGTTTTGGTAAATAGGCCTACGCCTTTTTAAGACACCAAGTAAGAACAATTCTCAGATTCAAAACAAAGTTTACTAAAGACAACACATGAAATCATTAGATACACCACTGCAAGGCTTTACTTTTCTTTCTTAATAGTCTTTTTGCCAAGGAACCGAGCCTTCAGAGCTGTTGAAATAAGCACTGAATTCCTCCCGTATTTGTTTTTCAAGATGAGAAGGTTTCTTTGGCACTCGTTTTAAACAAAGTAGTGTTACTATCAGCGTACCATCTACTCGTAACTGACCAGGGACTAATGTTGCCGATGTACTGTCTTCATGGTCAAATGTTCCCGCAGGAGTGTATGATGCACTTGACGATTTACTTCGTCGTAGAAAGTTGTGTAGATGCGTACAGGCCAACACTACTCTTTCAGCGTTTTCAGGCCCGAGTAAGAGTGGTTTTCGAAGGACTCTGAACACCACAGACAATATGTCGAAAACATTTTCAACAACCCTGCGTGTTCTGCAGTGTCTATAATTATAAATACGTTCATTGCTGCCCTTATCGTGAAGTCCTGGAAACGGTTTAATAATAAATGGCTGTAAAGGGAAGGCTTTAATAATAAATGGCTGTAAAGGGAAGGCATCATCAGCTAACAATACGTAGGGAACAGGAAAGTTTCTTCCAGGCAAGCAACTGTTGTTCTGAAAGTTCAAACTGGTGTTTTCCAACAGCTGTTTTAAGATGCTTTGATCAAATACTCCACCCTTCGATAATTGTCCTTGACACCCAACCGAAACGTACGTGAAGCAATAATTAGCATCGAAAATGGCTAGCAAGACTATGCTGAAGAACCCCTTGTAATCAAAGTAATCGCTTCCTGTATGTATGGCGCTCCTATCGTCACATGCTTCCCATCCATGCTCTCAATACAATGGGGGAAGTGGCACAGACAATAATACTCGTTGGCGTGATGCAACTACTCTTCTTTTGTTGATGGGATCTGAAAACACAAACGTATGCTCGCGAGCTATATGTAGAGTGCAATAAAAACAAATGTTTAATTTACGAAATTACAAACGCTGCTGTTACTGCCTGCGTACTGCGTCCCTATTTGTTTATTATATACGCATTGTTATATTACACACATGTGCATGCGCACACGTGTGTGTGTGTTTGCGTGTTGGTTACAAGTCACGTATTACGACTTTGTTTTCAGGCGGACACGCCAGAAGAAAACCCAGACAATGAACCAGTTCAGGAAATCGTTCAGACTTGCTGCCGGAATGTCTCCGAAAAAGACACCCCGACCCCACCTCCTGCTAACGTCTTAAAGCGAACGAGTAAACGGAGTACAATCCTACGGCTGAAGAGTCTTACTCGGTCTTGAAACAATTAGGTAGTAACATGAAACAAAAAGATGACTTTCGATGTATTTGGCAATAATTTCGCATGGCAGTTACGTAAAATAACAAATGTGCGTAGTCGAATAATTGCATAGCACCGAATAAACAAAATTTTGTTTGAGATGGAAAATTTCCTTATTCACTTACCATTCTAACAACAATGTGCCATCTTGTTCAACTTCGAGGCCTTCTAGTGAATCGTCATTAAACTCTTACACACGCGATCCTACCAGCGAGTTATTCTCGAACGTAAGCTATTTCGGTTTTGTTGATGATATGGGTTTGGGGGATGAAAAGGACGCCAACGAAGTTTTAAATAACGAGGACCATATTTATAATACACTGAATTTCACGAGTCACATAGTGTACCAAACACACATTATGTAATATGATGTTGTAATGTATTTACCAATTAATTTCTTCTTTAGAATTAAATAATTATTTTTGGTGTAGAACAGTTCTGGTAATTATTTACAACCTTGCACAGTCGAACTATCAATAATCTTGTATAAAAGCCATGTTTACACGTGTGGAGTAAACGGCAGAGTGCTCGGCCGAGTTTACAGCTTTGGAAAATCGAAAATTGTCAGCGTAGTGTGTTGGCACACCTGCAGACTCGGTCTAGTATTTTTACCGTTTACTCCACCCGTCTACTCAAGACTGAACTATGCTTATATTCATATTTGAAGAATAGCTTTAAAACGATTACTTACTTGTATGTTCTCCTTCAGCAAATCGATCCAAGTTTCATACACTTCTGGTACAAACAATGACATTGTTGCTTTTGAAATTTTTAACGAGTAACTTTAGCTTGTGTATGAGGCTCCAATTGCTAAAAAACACAAGGTCACTGCAAGTTTTTCATTTACTAGAATATCTTTTCTGTAATTAGTATCTTGTTTGCCAATTTTATGTCCTATCATTGATATTAAAAACTCAAAGTCACAACTAGCCATTTTCAAAAACGTTTTGTGAGTTTCCATCGCACCTTAGTTCGCCTGACAAAAGATCAATGTCTTCTTCATTTAAGTCACTTAACAAGTCACTTGCACTATAGCTAGCTCTTGCCCGCAGAGGAGGTCTCACCCGGAACCTCCTCGGTCTTCTCTCTTTCGCCAAAATGACACATACTGCCGCAGCGAGTACAACTTCCTCCACACTTGACATCTTGCAGGCAACTGAGGTTATGCGACCACAATGCTAGTAACAAAAGTAAATGTCACACTGTTGTCCTGTTACCAACATAAGTTGCAAACATCTGTTACCAACAAAGTGTTGGTAACAAAAGTTATAAACATTTGTTGTTAACAGTCGGTGTAAACGCGGCTTTATTGTAGGTTTCCGGGACAAAACATATAGGTGAATAATTGTAACTGTTTTAGTCATCGAAATAAGTTACATAATACGTATTTATAATTATATAGATAAGAATTTCTGGCAAAATGTATCGGTTTTACCGTGCTATTTTTGTTGCTTTTGCGTAATATTGTTATAATATGATGGAAACGTATTCAAACAAAAATTATAACATTACATGCCCTACAGTTATTCCGGCAGTGATATAATTATTTGTAATTGTGAAACTATGAAATACTCCCCATAGCTATGGTATGGCTGTGATTTGGTTGGCATGATTTCGCGTCTTTTTGTGTCAGTTGTCTGTGTGACTT
>NQII01009690.1:8166-50583 GCA_002778355.1 Clitarchus hookeri | reverse complement strand
TACAACATTTTTCCCACAGGTCTGCAAGTTGGGCGATGGGCCCATGGCAGAGGGGTGTAGTTCCAGCCTCTGCACAACCGGCGTGATGAAGGGGCCATGAGGAGATGGTCAGCTGTCACTTCAGAGGTGTCTGTGGCAGCAGTGAAAATCTCCTGGGGACAGTTGGGTCGACTCAGACTGGAGATGCAGGTTCAACCGGAGGTTGGATCTACGAAGGGGCAGGTGACCACGATGCCCATCTCCGCAGAGCAGCTCCTCCCCTCTCCTTATGATTAACCATTGGGACATTAGGCCCATGCTTCACAGAGTGCCTGGACCGGGCTGCAAGGATCTTCGCCACCTTTTTTTGACCAGGTGTCGTGGGGCATGGACACAGTTGCAATACAGACAACTGTTGTAATTCAGTGATGTTACAGAGGTCAAAACAAAACAGAAATAGTCTATTGGTGCAACGTGGAAGATGATTTCAGATAACTTAGCACGAATGCAACCTGTTTTATGGCAAAATTACAGTGGAAAAATATTTCACATTTTGCATATGACTTCGTCTGTAGAAAAAGTAACTTCTGTAACTAATTTCATGTAGTATTTAAATAATTTTTTACAAAATGTTCATGAAATTTTTTTAAATTATCGAAGTTATTCTAAAAATTATAAAATTAATATTTCAATTTATTAAGATATGCAGTTATAGCAACTAAAAACAATTATGTATTCAAATAAATAGTACAGTCGCAACAAAAAATTTTTCCTGGCCAAAAAATTTACGGTACTTAATTCTAAGCCATGCCTTTGTTTTTTTTAAATTATTTTAGGAAAAAAATGTGCAGCTTGGAATTAAGAAAATACAGTATTACACCAAATGAGTGTGTGGTTGGATAACAAATGTATATGAAACTGAAATAATTAAATAATAGCTAACCTTCGGTGGTGATCAGTTCCAATATCTCTGGAAGACGCATTTGATGGTAGTGGTTCACAGTTGAGATTATGTCAACATCTTCCCTGATACGGGCTTCCAACTGAAATATAAGACATATACTCAGTTTTGTACAAAATAATAACTTACAGCAACAGAACTACATATATTAGTACCAACCCACACATACTGCTGCAGTGTACTAGCTCAGAATATGTATCTTCACACTGCAAACTTAGAAACCTGTACCATCACAAGTTTTAGTACAGGCTTGTTTTTGTTGAATAGTTCTAAAATGAAGACCATTGCTAACACTGAAAAAGCACCTTAAAATGTACGTTGTAACGTTCGGCCGTTTACACTCTGCCGAATGTTTACGTTGCCACAACTAGCTCAAGGTAGAAACACGAGAATCAGTGAATGGACGCCGATTTATTAAGAAAGAAGTTCCAGAGTATTTTGTTATATGTGTTTATTTAACTATTGTAGTTTCACAGTTAACATACGAATTGCCGGTATACAGAGTACGAACCTCTCACAGATAAATATAAAAGTACAGACCAGCGCCACAGTCGTTTACATATCATTAATGTCTCCAAACTTGCATCAAAATAAATATAAAATGCGTCAACCTACCACACCGGCAGAGAAAAAGTCTAGTGGCCGATGTGGGGGTTTAGCGTCACGGCCTAACGTGGCCTAGACGACCATTGTACGATGACTGCCTTGAAGTGACTGAAGAAAACTGCTCTAACGGCCCTTGCCGCCGACTGACTCTGAAGCACTCCTTCCGATGACTGACGAAACTGCTTGCAGGGCGACAGACAGACACAAACTGCTTGCAGGGCGACAGACAGACACGTCTTTTGTTCTGCCTCTCGCCCCCCCCCCTCTCCTGAGATAAGGGCCTGGCCATGCACGCTCTCCACCACTCGTTATCGACACTGCGTCGTAGGAACTAATACTGTCGACGCTGTCAACATCCATAGAAACGAACTTCTCGTACTGAGGAACTAAAACTTGTCGACATCGCCTCAAAGTATCTTAATTAATGCTGACGCTTAACAAAACTCCAAAGTTCGAAACGAAAACTGTAACCGTCCACCAGATAACCGTAAAACGGCAAACGTCTGCCCAATAACCTGCCCAATAACCTACAATAGCACACGTCTGCTCGATAAACAAACTAAAAACTAGCCACCACGGCTTTAAACTTTGAATACCCGATAGAAATATTACGAAGCTTTCCAAAGCTTCATACACACGAAAGAATTTTACACCCATGTCCCTAAAAATTAAGAATATTGCGTCATTACAACGTACATGCAAAATCGAGAATATCTTTCCTACAATAAAAGCCACAGTCATAAAAAAAAATGTTTCTTACATTTTTTTAAAAATAATATTAAGACGAAACATACAATTAATGCAAATAAAAACAACAGTGCTGCCACAAAACAGGCTCTTAAAGGTGAGAATCTGCACACTGTAATGTCAAGAGAAAAACCAAACCTTCTTATGCGTGAAATACATATGAAACCATAATTAATGAAACCTCTAAAGACGTAAACCCTTTTTTAGGTACTAGGAAGTGTTACGGCATGTCTGTCTGTCTCCGTCTCTCTGTCCCTCTGCCACTGTCTGTCCGTCTCCGTATCTCTGTCCCTCTGCCACTATCTGTCTGTCTGTCTGTCTGTCTGTCTGTCTGTCCATCTGTCTGTTTGTCTCTCTGTCACTGTCTGTCTGACTCTGTCCCTGTCCTGTCCGTCCGTTCTTGTAGATCGCTGCAAACTTACTATGAAAATTGCTGCTATTGTCCACATTAAAATATATGCATTTATGGGCAGTATTTTTTTTCATACACTGATTTCAAGAGTGCTGACTTTATCTTGAACCACCTTTGTTTTATTTTCCAAAATTAAGAAGTCTCAAAATTAAACAGCTACACAATCTGAAGCATTTCAGTTGTTTGGAGTGTATATAGTGTGAAGCGGACATGAACTAGGCCTATTTGTTAGTGGATTATTGGCAACCCTGCATACAGCAGGGAACTTCTGGCGACCTAGGTTGGCCAGCCTGTTTCTCAACCAGAAAACACTAGTCAAGATGGCATTGTAGCCTTTTTAGGTAAGCAGATCCCTTGTGTTGTGTTTTTTTTCGCTTTATCATCGCTCAACAGTGCAATTTTGTGCTATTTTAGTTGTTTTGTTTGCAATTTGCATTGTTGATGCAACATCAGTTATTTAGGTGCTGGTGATGTGCCAACCCCGCCTAGGAGCTAGGAAGCTACTAAGGCCTCATTGGGCAAGTAGGGATCCCAATAATGTGCTTGTCAGCTTGTGACGGTGCAGGTGCGAGTATTGACTGAGTAACAATCCGTATACACCTTAAGGGCACCTGGCCCCTTCTCGACAGCCTGCTTTGCTTGGGCTACAGCAATCTTAGCTGCCCTCTTCTTCCCAGCTTGATGGCCTGGCATGAGGGAGAGTTGCATGTACTAGAAGGTACATGTCGAGATTTATAGGCCCAGGCATGGTCAGATAGAATCTCAAATACTGGCAGTCTTCTGTTAGAAGGTGCTCCAATTCTGGCATGGTATTTCCAGTCAGCCAGCAATGCTGTCTGGTGCCGATGTTGTTGGGGTACATCCCTATAAGTGAGTGATGTGTGATGAGGGTGGGGGGGGCGACAAACACACTGAGCCAACAATATGCTAAATGTTAGTAAATACAGAAATTGCAGAAGGGAGTCACTATGCAATGTCCAGAGTCAACAAGCATAAATGTACAGAACTTACTTTCCTTGAAAATAATCTACAGCAAAAGTACAATTCTCTACTTGCAAAGCAATTTATCAGTCACCAGGTTCACCAACTTTTTCAGCGTATCCCCTAACCATTTTTATGGTTTTCCAGACCTGTAGCAACCCTGATAAACTCACAAATGTAAAGAATCAGCTTTTATACATTTAGACTGTGGTAGAGAGAGCACACACCAGGGTGTTGAAGTGAGGACGCAGCATGGCCAGAAGGCGGTCCACACCTCTAGCAATGCTTTCAGTAGAGGGTGCCTCCCCTTGCAGGATTCGTTGCTCCACAAACTCTCGTAGTTGTGGCCGTAGCAACTGTAGGGGTTGCGTGTTACCCATTCGTAGCACACACAAGTCCTGGAAAGTCAACCCACGTGCCTGCAACACCAACAAATGCATCAATACCACATACAACGATCATAAACAACACACATCAACATGGTAAATGTCTTCAACACCACCAAAGATATCACCACTGGTAGCTAGGTGGGGCAGAGAATAGGAATGGACATCAATAATATTTGACATTAAACATGTTGTAATCTCCAATTATGATGCATCATGACAATACAATAAAATTAGCTAGTGTGCTAAACTTTAAGGGTGAAGTCCACCAGCCATGCATCTCCTCACTTGACACACTAAGGCCTACTAGTTATAAGACTTACAACAGCATCATCAGGCTGGAGGGTAAAAGGGAGCCCAGAGAGCATTTGCTGAAAATCGCTGATGAGAAACAGGGCCCAGAAACACCTAAGTGTATGTTAGGCTAAGAGAGGAAGCTGCAACAGTAAGGAACGTTCTTATCGGGAGACCCCAAATTGCAGCTACCAGTTTGGGCCTGGAATAGCTGCTAGATACCTGCCGGTGTATACCTCAGTCCGCGGACCCATATTTTCCATACCTCCTACCTCACTGAAGCCAAGATCACTTACATTGTGCCCGACAACACTGACCCACATGGCCAGAAAAAAAATCTGTTCTACACTTCCATCCCAAAATCTGCGGTATTTGCTCCTGTCCATGCGAATACCAGGCCCACCATTAAGCCACCCCTAAGGCATTCTGGCTGAACACGTCAGCTGCCAACTTACAAACTGCCTAATGTTCCCAGTAATAGGACCAATGCTTCCTGCCCTTAGAGGGGTAAGGATCAGGCCTTGGCATCTGTTACACACCAAATGGGCGAGGTCTCAATATGTACTGTACATGTTTGTAAAGAGTATTACATAAACATTACTTATTGTTGTTATCATCATCATCACAACTGCTATTTAGACCATTATTCTTTGAATGAATATGAAATAAAATGGCACTGGGACATTGGCTCAATCTTAACATTTTTGATTTTCACAGCCTAGTTTATGTAATATCTGTATTTGTGATTGTGTGTGAAGTGAGTTAAATAATCTAGTACAAATGCTCACGGATGCCCCCCTTAGATTACAGGAAAGCAGAAAAATTAAACATCAGAGGTTACGTTGCACAAGCAGGTGTAATATTTAATGGCGTACACATACAACATTATCAGCCACCAAATTATTGCCACCACCATACGTTTGACATTTTTTAAACGTCTCAAACAAATTTACAACTCAATAATTACTATCTAGACAAATTACAATTGGAAAATGGAAAAAAAATAAATAAATAGCACACAAAATTCTTTTGCAAAATAAGAAACATGACATGACCATTTTAAATATATGTAAAAAAAAAGTTTCTTCTCAGAACTACAAATAATCTGTAGAATTAAATAAAATTTTTACAGACAAAAATACAAAAAAAATTTTAATTTTTTGATTTTTAATGGAATTGTCTTATCACTGCAACTACTAATAATAAAAGTAATACACACCCACCTTCATATTGGAACTTGCAGATACAAATGCACAGGAAACACAATCAGTCATGCATGCACAACATTGTTTTGCAGGTAAAAGCATCAATACAAAATGCAACGTTGGGCCGCTACAGTTACAAAGTCGACTATAATTTGCCAACTTGCACTCGACTAGCTCAGAGGTAGTACACAAGACTCTGTAAAATGGACGCCAATTAATGATGAAATAAAGTCAAGTTCCAGAGTATTTGTTATATACTTTTATTTATTATTTTACATGACACAGTTCACATACGCAGTTCATATATGCAGAGTACGGACCATTAACAGGTAAATATACTATTGCAGACCAGAGCCACAGTCGTTTACTAATTATTACGTTTCTTCCAAACTGGCCCAAAAAAATAAGAAATGCTGCGACCTACCACACCGGCGGAGAAATAATATAGCAAAGTCTAGTTGCTGATATGGGGGTTATCGTCACGCCCGACGCGGCCTAGGCGAGCATTGTATGACTGAACTGAAGGGCGACTGCCTTCCAACGGCCCTCGCCGACTGCTTGAAGTGACTTGAAGGGCGACAGGCACACGTGTATTTGTGCTGCGTATCACCGCCCTCTCCTGAGATAAGGGCCTGGCCACGCACGCTCTCCACACGTTATCGACAGACACGTTATCAAAACTATGTTGTAGGAACTAAAACTGTCAACGCCGTCTGACAAAAGCTAATCTAATGTTGACGCTATTGAAATTGAAAACTCCAACGTTCAAAACGAAACTGCAAACGTCCACCCGATAAACGTAAAACAGCAACCGTATGCCCGATAAACAAACTATCACTGAAAAATGAACCACCACTGCTTTAATTTTGAATACCCGATAAAAATATTACGAATCTAAGGAAAGCTNACTATCACTGAAAAATGAACCACCACTGCTTTAATTTTGAATACCCGATAAAAATATTACGAATCTAAGGAAAGCTTAAGAAAATGAAACAAGTGTCCCGGTCCCGAAAATTAAGAATACTGCGTCATTAGAGACATGAAATGAGTTCGTTATCGTTATGTGTCTACGCACATAAAAACGACTTACTATGCCTCCATCATATTGCACACTGATAAGAGCGCTGCCTGGTGGTAGATATTTTCATTTGAACATAAACTGTTTCTGCACTCAGCAGCAGATTGTAGAACTTTCACAATCTTGTCCCCACACAAAATAAGCATAATAAAAGAGATTTCTCCAACACACACAATATACACACAGAATGTACAAAACAAGTGTATCTCTGTACAAGAATATGTTACACCATCATAACAGGTATGTGCGAGTACCAACTTGTATGTACTTACGTAATTTATTTTAATCTTATAATAATTACCAACCAAAAAATGTCCTGAATAAATAATTACCAGCAAATGTTAAATACAAAGCAGGGTGCAAGATAAGCTTACCAATGTCATCATGAAGTCAGTGAGTAAATGTTCTCCTTCACTTTCTGGCTGAGCTGCAAAATTCTGCAGCAGATCCACCAATGAAGGGCTCTGGCCATCCGCACCTCCTGAAAATACCTAAACAGCAATGAAACAGTGCACTTGAATACTTTCGATATGAGCGACAATCTACCTTAATTTCTAAATTTTTAAATAATTACAATTCAATAACAATGCAAAATTACTCAACATTCTAGACAAAAGTTTTTTACACTTACATTTATGACTCAATATGCTGATGCTGAAATATATCAAATGTACAATACCATAGAGGTGGAAAAAAGATTTGGAAGAGGGTTTATTACATTTATATGACAAGTGCCAAGTACATTGTCCAGTAGAGAACCATGCCAATCTTAACTGCACCACCAAGCAGAAATGGCGTACAATTTGGATACTGAAACAAAAGTACAATGCACCAATCATATACACATAATACACATAATGCACAAGCCAGCAGTGGGGGAGGGAATACAGCCCTCCCCTGCATACTTCATCGCCCGAGCTCATCTCTCCATGTATACATACTTACAATATTGATTGTGAAATATACAACACCCAGAAAGAATGGCCCAAATGAATCCAAACTCGGAGGATGTGTAGAACAGTGTACCAGCAATAAGCGATTACGATTGCAGAGAGATGGCGTATATGTAGGCCCAGCAGCGCCCTCTCTTGTGTGACCAGAAAGGTCTGTGTTACACCAAGCTCAGTCAGTAAAGATCCGTCAAACAAAGTGAAAATGTGCCAGTATGCCTCGTCGACGTCAAAGGGCGTAATATCAGCATGTGAGTTGAGTTTGAACGGGGCAGAATGATCGTCTCCAGGAAACAGGTTTGTCATACCGTGAAATTTCAGCTCGTACAGGGCATGCTGCTATGACAGTGATACGTGTGTGGCTCCAGTGGAAAGAAGAGGGTCGTATGCAGCGACGAGCAAGCACTGGACCATGCAATGTGACCACGGCAATGGATGGCCGCAATCTTGTTCGCATGGCCGCAACGGACCGTACAGCCTTGTCCACAGGGTTGGCTCGAAACTGGAGCACTGCAGCAGGTGTGGACCTGTCTGCATCGACGGTTTGACGCCGTCTGATACAGACTGGACTGGAGGCATGCATGCCATTCCGTCTGCTTCCATTGTACAGAAACCACAAATGCCTCAGATTGCAATGGGGACGTGAACACCATTGCTCGCATGCTGAGTGGCTAATTGTAGTGTTTTCGGATGAGTCTCACTTCAACATGTCCTACAGTGATGGCCACGTAGCCTACATTATGGAGCGGTATAGCAGACGAACGCCGAGTGTGATGGTTTGGGGCACCAATGGATACAACATGCAATCTCGACTCCTACGTAATGAGGGATATCTGAACCGCAACTGAAACATCAGGGAGGTTTTATAGCTTGAGGTACTGCCCCTCCTTCAGGCGACTCCAAATGCCATATTTCAGTAGGACAATGCCCATCCAATGTGGCGAGGATTGTCCAAGCCTTTTTCAATGAACAAAGAGTACAACTGCTTCCCTAGCATGTCGCCCATCGAACATGTCTGGGATATGGTTGATCAGTGACTTGTTCATCACGGCCCTCCAGCAACTACTGTTTATGCTTTCTGGACTCGCATACAAACCACATGGAGGTAGAGTCCCCAGGAACATATCCAGGTCTTCTTTGATTCCATGCCACGACGATTAGAAGCTCTGATTGCAGCATGTGGGGGCTTCACAACATGCTGAATTCTCATGGACAGAGATTATGTACAGTTCGGTAATCCTAATCAATTGTGTATTGTCATGTACCTAATCTGTGGTATAAAGTCCATTTCATTTACATGTATCCTTCTTGGTGTTGCATTTCTCACAAATGTCAGTGTATTTAGATTAGAGCCTGAGATGATGATGTAATGCAGAAGTTAATCGTGGTCTCATATGCAAAACACTAGGAAATGTTCCTTAGTAACATGTAAGCTCATGCCTCAAAATTCGTAGCAGTTGTCTTTGGGCAGCTGCCTACACCCAATAAACACATGTAACTATTAACGGGATCAGTACCCACCATCTTGGATTCATAAAATTTCTTGCAGCATGTTCATAATTGAAAAGGTTTTAACTAAATTTTTCACACGTCAGAGCATATCTTCTAAAGCGTGTAACATTGCGGACTTATTACACTGCCGAATGTTTATGTTGCCACAGCTTGCTCATAGGTAGAATAAGAGACTCAGTACCAGGTGACGCCGATTAGTTACGAAGAAAGAAGTTCCAGATTAGTTTGCTTTATACTTTATTTATCATTGAAGTTTCACAGTTCACAGACGAAGTTCCAGTTTGCAGAGTACGAACTTTCACAATTAATTATACCAGTGCAGAAAACAGCGCCACAGTCGTTTACAGTTTATTAATGTCTCAAACTTGCATCGCAAGACTAAGTTACGAAGGCAGGAGGTACGTTCGTTTCCTCCTGGCACCCTAACGACCCCCCACACCGGCGGAAATAAGTTGATAGAATTTAGGTGACAAACTGAAAAAGAAATGTGAACAAAAGATCTTACGGTCACGGGTGCTTGCCGGTGTGGGTGAAATTCTTCACGCCCGATGAGTCTTCTTCGACGGTTGGTTACTTTGTTCTCCTAGGCGATAGGCACCACCAGTATATATTAGGCAGGCCTATCCCCCCCTTCTCCTAAGATAAGCGCATGGCATCCGGCATCTGCCAGTAGCATCATCCAAAACTACGCTGTGTCCCGCGCTCTCAACATGTTATTGTACCCAAAACTGCATCGCAGGAAACTAAAACTGTTGACACCGTCCACTTCCAGAGAACCGAACGTCATGACGCAGCCGGAAAGTTTCTGAATAATGCTGACGCATAACCAAAACAACAACTTTCGAAACGAGACGGTAAACGGACTCTGTTACCATGTAAACAGCAGATGTCCATCCGATAACCTACAAAAGCACACGTCTGCTCGATAAAAAAACTATCACGGGAAATGAACCACCGCGGCTTTAACTTGAAACCTGATAAAATATTACGAAGCTTTCCTAAGCTAAATACACACGAAAGAATTTTACACCTGTGTCCCGAAAAATTAACAATATTGCGTCATTACAAGCGTTATTAAAATGTTGCAGATTCATTGATTCCTGTGTTCGTGCTCAGTTGGGTTCCCTTCCTTTGGCAGACCCTCACTTCGAGAAACCTGCTCCCATCGATACACTTCTGGGTGCTGACGTCTGTGCTCGTGTCGGTATGAGTGGATGGTTAGAGTTGGGACAGCGCATGCCTGTAGTATTGGAGTCCAAATTGGGATGGGTGTTATTGGGGGAATACCCTAAGCCCTGTACAGATACCTAACAGGGACTGGTATCTATGTTTGAGTATGACATCCAACCAGCTCTCCGTACCAACAAACAATTCTGGGAGACTGAAGAGCCTGTTCAGGTCAACGCAAAGCCACCTAAAGATGAGTAATGCAAAAAACACTTCAAGGATACTCGCAAACAAGTAGATACTGGGAGATACAAGATTTCTCTTCCCTTTAAACCCCAGAGCCAAACTCTTGGGGGTTTGTGCAAAATAGCCAAACATAGATTATATTCACTAGAAAGGAAACTTAATTCGCAGCCTGAGATGAAGAATATGTATACAGAGTTCATGACTGACTATGCTCAGGTAGGTCATATGGAGCCGTTACCCTTTCTTGCAAACAGGATAGTGGCCAACAAACCAAAGTGTGTTTTATCCCTCACCATTGGGTGCTCAAAACATCTAGCTCTACGACCAAATTGAGGGTTGTTTTTGATGGCAGCGCACAATGGTATTTCACTCATTACCTTTTACTCCCAGGTCCAAAACTTCAGAATGACATCAATGACATAATTCTAAGATTTAGGCTCTACAGTGTAGTTTATTCATGCGACATTAAGCAAATATACCGCCAAGTTTTGGTTGATGAGGCTGACCGACCATGCCAGCTCATTCTGTGGTGTGAGGACCCATCACTACCCCCTACAGTTTAACAGCTGAATACAGTAACCTATGGCATCACTCCAGCTCCATTCTNCGTGAGGACCCATCACTACCCCCTACAGTTTAACAGCTGAATACAGTAACCTATGGCATCACTCCAGCTCCATTCTTGGAAATTTGTACGTTGCGTCAGTTGGCATCTGATGAAGGCGGTGAATATCCACTAGCTACCAATGCTCTTGAGATCCACATCTTCATAGATGATATCATCACAGGCACAATGTCGTTAGATGAAGCTACTATATTGAAAATTAAGCTGGTAGAACTTTAATGCCAGGGTGGGTTTGAGCTTCGGAAATGGTCGAGTAATGATCCTCAGAGCTCCTCAGTGATATACCAGCATCCTTGGTCTGTACTGGAATCCAGTGAAGGAATCTTTCTCGGGTCCACTCTGGTAGTCCCACCAAATGCTTTGTCCTTTCGCAGATTGCATGCACATATGATCCTATGAGTTGGCTTGCTCCGTTAACTGTGTGGGCCAAAATTCTAATGCAATGGTTGTGGACTCAAAGAACTGAATTGGATTGACCCCTTACCCCAGTCAACTCAGGCAACGTGGAATCAATTCATGGATGGCCTGACTGAAATTGAAACCCTTAGCTTGCCATGCTTCATATGCGCTGATGTTGTCAGAGGGAATTACATTGTTTTTCTGACGCATCTGAGAGAGCCTATGCAGCAGTCTTGTATCTGAGGAGTACTAACACTGAAGGGAACGTGTGTGTGTATATGGGTAGCTCCTCTGAAACAAGCATTTCTCCCTTGTTTAGAATTGTATGGGGCTCATTTACTGGCAAAATTGATCTTTTATTGCCCCAACTTCCACAGAAAGTACTTTCATATCTCTGCAACCCATGCAAGGAGTGATTCCAATGTTGCTCTAGCTTGGATAAAGTCATCGCCATACTTGTTGAAAACCTTTGTAGCTAATCGCGTGTCTCAAATTCAAGAATGGGTTCCTCCCCAACTATGGAAACATGTCAGGTCTCAAGATAATCAGTCGGATTATGCATCACGTCGCTTACTCCCTCCTTACCTTCTATTTCATGACCTCTGGTGGCATGGCCTCGGTTGGCTAGTCCATCCACCTGAACAGTGGCCAGTGTCTACTGTGTCAGGGCATGATGACAATATTCCAGAGCTCAAATCTTTTCAACTCACCTTGCTGAACACTCACAAAATTCCTGAAGAGCTCCCTGTATTACAACAAATTTCCTTATGTCCCAAGTTGGTTCACATTATGGCTTATGTTAGGGGTTTCATCAGACGTGCCAAAACACAACCTTGTAACAGTGGTTCCTTAACAAGTTTGGAACTGGAGGAAGCTGCCCTCCTATGTAAATGCATCCAACATGCTCACCTACATGACGACTTGAAAAGCATCAATGGCGGAAAGCCTTGTTCAGCATGAATACAGCGCTTGGCACACTTATGGGATTCGCATGGTGTGCTCAGGGCAGGCCAACATGGAGTTTCCAACCAAGCACACAATCATACTGCCGAAAGACCATACAGTGGTTGAAACATTGGTAGATCATTACCACCTGAGATATCTGCACGCAGCACCACAATTACTGCAGTCTCTCGTATCGCAGAAATTCTGGAAATTGTCAGCCCGATCCCTAATTCGGTCTAGTCTTCAAGTGAGTGCGGTGCTTCTGGTGTCAACCTGTGAACTCGCCTCCACGTATGGGTGATTTGCCGGCAGAGAGAGTCACGTCCTCTGGAACCTTTGAGCAGACGGGAGTCGATTATGCTGGGCCCATTTCCATCAGACTAACCAAGTTATGTCATATCACTACTCAGAAGACTTACCTGTCCACCTTCATTTGTTTTGAACTAAGGCAGTGCACATTGAGGTTCTAACTGATCTAACTGCTGATAGTTTTGTTGCAGCCCTAACACGGTTTGTGTCAAGACGAGGATTGTGCGTGAGATTCAGTTTGTGGGATCAATTTTGTGGGTGCGGCAAGGCAGCTTCAACAATCCATTATCCATAAAGCAACTAACAGTTGCAGTTAATAGTTAAAAAATTAAAATGTCTTGAATATTGTGATTGATAAAGTGCAGTGAATAGGGTTTCCTTAATTTTGTGTTGCCTTTTTTGCTAACTTTCTGGGCATATTTGTTAGAGTTAAATTTTTACATACATGTATTCGTAAATTTCATGAAAAAAAATTCAAATGAAAAAGTTTTGAGTGTTGTTGGCAACGTCGCATCGCGAATCCCAATCTCGAAAATATGGCACCGCTGTTTCTTGTGGTTGCTGGCTGTTCGTTACCTACATGGCTGCCCCCGTAAACATTGCAACTGCTTGTTGAACATCTAATAAAACTACTACAGTACATATTTCATACACCAATGTGCTGTATTCCCACATTTTCCAGTTTTTTGTATTTTTTGCTTTCTAAATACATGATGTGCAGTCTGATATTGTTATTGTTAATTACTAATTTTTTGTTACAAAGTAAGAGTTAAAAGAGACATTGTGACGAAATCAACAACAGGTTATTTCGGAACTGGTAAATTACATAAAGAGGATTAAACGCAGGGCAGTGAGACATAAGCAAAAACAATGTGTGTTGAAAATTTATTTTATTTGCATTACCTATTAATATTACTTGTGCATGTGTACATAATGTACTGTATACCGACTTCGTATGCCATGGTGACAAAAGTTGATACTTATAATTTTTGGTTAATAATTTGTTGTTTAATGATAAGGAACACGTAATTTTCGGCGATGGTACAGAAATTTTTGTTCAATCGATGCGGTAAAAATTAAATTTTGAGTTAGGCAAAACCTGACTTTTTTAGCATATTTACATAGGAATTTTGTGGGACAGCAGATAATTTTCTGTGGACAAGGACTTTAGATCCATCCATGCTCGATAGATTGAGTTTCCACTGTAATCAGAATAAATTTTTTTATCATGGTTTTTTTTAAGAAAAGTTATTTTTAATGTAGCTGTCATTTGATGCTAATAATTTGTTACCAGAGTGAATTTTATGCAACCATGTAGAAACTCAAAGACCAAGAATTTCATTATTCTTATATTTTTTTTAATGGATTACATTAATGTACATGCAAATTCAATGCATTTGTCAAATCCACTGCTCATAAAATTTGGGGTGCAAATTTACATGAAGGGACATCATAGTTCTCTCACCTGAAACAAAGGCAACCCCTGAAGGAGAGACTGCATCCCTGAGGAGTTGTCCGGTATCTGCACACAAACCAGATCAGAAAATTACACACTAGTAGCACACACACTTATGCTGATTCGCTGTTAACAGAAAACCCACTTTATTTCTCCTTTCACTCCATTGCATATGTTTACACAGCAGCATGTGAATAAACTGATTAGTAACTTTGTGTTATTTTAAGTGAATTATTACTGTGACAAATAAAAAAAAATTCTTTCACAAACTAAAAATTAACTGCGCAATGATCACTTTGTTAGCAATCTCAATCCTGTTATAAACTTTTTGCGAGTCTCATGTGTCTCTATATACACTGCACACCCCCAATTTGAGTGCATGATATGGGTAAAAAAAGTTTAATATATGTACCATCTGGGTATATCAAGATTTAAGTTTCCTTTAAACTTTCTTTTCCTTTGACGCAATATGGGCAACGTCAACCATCCTTCTAGCCCCTTGTCATGCTTTGTTCACCGTGCATGCCACTAAATTTTGTGATGCAAGGGTAGCAGCCCGCAGAACTGCTGCTGCCGCTGTATGCCAACAGCCCGCATCACACCATCGCTCGGCGCTTGCGCCAAGTGCCAGTCTACCACCCATCCAGCCGCAGGTTGAGGAGTAACTCACCACACATCCCAACCGCGCAACCTATGTAATTGTTATATATATATATCTCTATCTATCTATCTATCTATCTATCTCTCTCTCTCTCTCTGTCTGTCTTCCCCATGAACCCTCATTCACCCTGGGCCCAGTGTACAAATACCTGCAGTGGTGACAACTTAGGTCTGGCCCTTCAGGCCCTTGTATGGGCACAGGCTAGTTCTACTGATCATGTTGGTACGTCAATAATACAAACAAACATCCTGATTAATTTTCTATTCTAGCTCTCTGTCTTTCAACACCCGTTTCCCTGCTTTAATCCCAATTTCAACCCACATCCGCATACACTCTTGCGGGTGTTGACACAAGCTCGAACCACCCTTCAGGCTTTGTACAGCAAGCATCCCTCTTCGTGCTGGGGACAAGGGTATGGCGATAACCCGAGTGTTTAACTGCTGTCGCAACCTTCAGTAAAGCACTTGGCGTGCCAGCAATAAGCCCCCACCCAACCTTAGTACTTTCTGGGGGCCGGCAGTGGTGGTAACCCCAAACACACCACCCGGTAACCTCCCCCAAGGAAAACAGGAATGCTGGCAATAATCTCCCTCGCTCTGCTATCCTGGGTAAGGGGACACGTGGTGTGGGGCATTACACCCTGAGGGAAGTCACTGTCCTCCGAAAGGCTCTCCAGGACAGTAAAAAGCTGTCAGGAAGGCCTTGGTTCTGGCCAGGGACATTGTGGAGTCCAACCAGGGGGCCAGCAGGGTGTACCCCAACAGAGAGGAAATGGCAAGACTGAGAAATGCCTCAACCACCTCAGTCAAGCTACCAGGGAGTCACTGTATCATGCTGTCACATACCATGCACTCTCTCTCTCTCTCCCCCTACACTGCCAAAGCAACGACTGAATGCTACATACACCACAATGCCTGCCAAGGCAACCCGTCGACTTAAGAGTTTGGCGGAGACGCATTTGCTACCATCCACATGGACACCCTATCAGTGATATGTCCAAGTCCAGCACCACCAAAAGCACAGAGGACTGTTATCAGTTTTGACTATAATCCATTCACGGTTACTTCAAACTTTTCTGAAGCCCTGCTAAAGTTATACTTTTGGTTACCAATTACGTATCCTTCCGCTACATGTAAACATAAACACTGCCATGTGACTAATACGTTTTAACTGTCAAATGCTTTGTTTACTGTTTGCAGCTGTTCAAATAATTCTGTCATTTTTCAAATGTCATTTCGTACGAATGTTTACAATTTAGGCCTATAACCATATTTAGGTCAGCTTTATAACTTTTTGACAATGTCTGTATCGAATATAGTTCTTACGTTTATTATTTTACATTGTAAACATATTTGTTATACACGTATAGCACATTACACGTAATGCACGTTAATATTTGTGCCATGACTGTGTTTAACCCTGTTATAACTGCGGGTAAAAGAACTGTACTATTTAACCTCTTGTTGTTGAAATATTTTGGATTATTTCTTTAAAAGGACGGTCTCAGTTAGAATAAATATTAAAACGAAGGAACAGCCAATCCAACGAAAAGACACAGTAAATTCAAGCATGCAACTCATGTCGCTTATATTTTGTACGTAGCAGCGACAAACTTAAAAGATAGTGGTGAACATGCACACAAATAAGCCTACCGTAACTTTTACTCCGCTAATATTTGTATGCATTGGTTCTTTCTTACTGTTTGCTAGGTTTATTTCATTATTTATTTAAATTTATCTGGCTGGGATTAGTATTTTGTTGGGATTGTGGCAAACATTCAAATCACAGAAACGTAAGCACGTTACACAATTGTGTTTCAAACACCTAGGGCAAAGTTACGTTGTGATAAATAAACGGACTTTACTTTCAAAACATTAATTTCGTCATAAAAACAGTTTACGTGTTAAAACATATAAATTTCGCAAGTCCAATATTTGCAATCACATACACACTGGTCCAACGTAACGTAAAAACAACAATACTCTTTCACACACAGCGGTCACGACGCAGATTACAGTATATTTATACCTGCCGTAGAAAAACAGATTTATCACAACATCGTAACTTGCCTAGGTAGGTTTAAAAATCACAACGTGTAGAAACTTGATATGGTAGTTTCATTTTTCACGAGAAGAGAAAATAACGCTTCATTCTGTCTTTTTTTCTATGAGCAAGACGCATAGAACAGATNTTTCTACGAGGAAAAGACGCCGTGGCCACTTCTGCCAACTTCGGATTTGTAACCGTCCCGCCATTACATAAAAATATACAATAATAATTATTCAAACAATAAAATCTCGTTTCATTTGTAAATTAAAAATTAAAAAATCATTATTTTTGCTGTAATAAGTATGAAATACGCTAAAATTGAAAATGTGTATAATTTTTTTGCTGCTACTAGGGGTGCGAAACTTCCAGAGAGAGAGAAAGAAAGAGAGAGAAAGCAACAAGCTCCGCTCCGCCTATTCGCTTCTTCCTCGGACGAAAAAAAAAACACCATGTCACTAGGGCCTACGCACCGTAATTTGCGCTGATTGTTTTAACTGTAACAATGAAATATATTTCCTTCAGTGCTACCTAATTATACCAATTATATCAATAGGCAACGTTTAGTTTACAAATACATACGAAAAAACAAGGTTAAAACAATATTTTATCTGTGAACTATTTCTTACTAGCCGTTGCCAACACATCGCTGCTCTCACTGTTTTTAATTCGTATTTAATACGAAATAAATATTACAAGTTATAGAAGATACTAAGTTAAAGTTTCATTTATTAAAGAATACAATAATTTAAAGTTAATCACAGTGCTATATATTTGTTTTTACAAGTTATTTAAAACGCAGGGTGACCTGTAACTCCTAGGGTGATTTTTCAAAGGTTCTTTTCAAAAGTATCGAAGATACCGTGAATGGATTATATACAAAGATTGCCCCCACAGAACGTCTCCCCATGAATGGGACTACAGCATCCTGGTCCTTATGGGAAGCTGTGATGCGATGAAGGAAACACAAACAGGTGGGGCACTTTAGCATTACAATTCGAAAAAGTGACTAAATAATTGTGGGAGAAATGTTACCAGCAATCATCCAAGAAACAAAAGAACCTATGAACTGTAAGGAAGAAAATATAGTACAGGAAACAGTCTTTTAGACACGAAAATCGCTGGTCTTCTACTCTTTCGAAACACAATTCTTTCCATTTTTGNCAATCATCCAAGAAACAAAAGAACCTATGAACTGTAAGGAAGAAAATATAGTACAGGAAAGAGTCTTTTAGACACGAAAATCGCTGGTCTTCTACTCTTTCGAAACACAATTCTTTCCATTTTTTCAATGTAATGTCATAGGACCATTTTCATAATACGTCACACTGCGCTAGCATCCAGTTTACGAAGGCGAACCCAGCAGTTTGGACCTATTGACGGCGACCTCGAGGGTCCAAGAAATAACGTTTGAGCATGTGCACACTTGCAAGCCAAGACGTTCCAAAAAATAACTTTCATACATATATAGTGTTTTATTACCTGGTGTGGAGGGGAAAGCTGAACAGTTAAAAGCCAGACATTCCACAAAAAGCCAGACATTCCACAAAAAGCCTTTTACGCATGAGCAGTAGTCAAGTGTTGGCTTAAATAACGCAATTCAAAATGTTCCAAAACAACTGTATAAACAATGGAACGTGTTATTTGTGTAACACTTTATCAAATAGTAACAGTTTATTAAAATTGTTACGTTAAATAATGCCCATCTATAACCACAAGGTACCAGGTAGGGATCCAAACTGCAACAAATCCACACTAGTACACAGTGTAGTCTCCTCGAGTGGCAATACAAGCACTGATTTTGACATGCAGTCGATCGTACAGGTGGCAAAAACTGCCTGCTCAACCTGTTCACGCAACTCTGCGACAGTTGTCGGTTGACACGTTACACGGGTCACTTATCGTCCCATCATGTCCCACACATCCTCAATTGAAGACAAATACAGTGATCATTCTTGCCACGAAAATTGTTGCACATCGTGCAGAGCACACTGCGTTGCACGGGCATCGTGTGGGCTGGAATCATCCTTTCGTGCAACAGCATGTTCCTGTTGCACGAATGGCAAAAGAATGGGCCAAAACAACATTCTGCATGTACCACGCGCTGGTCATAATTTCCTCCACAAACAAGAAAGACAAACAAGAGTTCTAGCTGATTACAGCCCAGACTTTAAGACTTGATGTGGGACTAGTGTCTCTTGGACGAATGCATTCTAAGATAAATGGTGTCAATATAGATACATTCTATTGTATTTGTAAATGTTTTGTANACGAAATGGGCTTGAAAGTAGATCTTTAGCAGGGCTTCAAGAAAGTCTCTTCCAGTCGTGAACTGACTATAGATACATTCTATTGTATTTGTAAATGTTTTGTGATTCAGTGCATAATTGAAAATTTGAAGTGGTACGTTAAAAAGTCTGGGGACAGAAAAACAGACTATGGCTAAGTATTTTAAATACATGCACAACAACTTAGTCTGAAGTTTCATAGCAATCAGCAGAAGCTTTGACATCAAGTGGAAACCTGTCATGTAAAACAGAAATTCATGATCAAGTTACATAAGAAATATTAAAAAAACACATTCTTTTACCTCCTTCGCATTAACAACCCTAGGAAATAATGATAATGGTTGCAAAAATGATTTGTACTAATTTTTCCCATTTCAACATTGTAGAGTTTATTGTATCAGAGCCTAATATCGACTGTATCTGCAAGAAAGTAATGGTTTGTTCCGGTATTGGATAAATCTGTATCGGTTTAACTCTACAGGCAACTATTAGACCCCCCACTCAAATGACCTGCTACTTGGTGGATATCAAATCCACGCTAGGCTGCATCATCCACTAGCACTGTTATTATAGTGAAGAAAAAATACGGCTGAACTCACCGAGCCCTGGCCACCAGCACTCAGCATGCCACGTAGGAAATGTTGGAGGCCAGCAGAAGCCAAGTCCTCCCCGGCAGGTGCACTCTGTGGTGGACTGCTGCCTTCGGATAGGATGTTGTTGGCATCTGAGAGGATGTTGGCAGCTAGACCCCCAAACATATCGAGGAAACTCAACAGGTTGGGCTCAGCCGCCTGCTGGGGTTGGGGCTGAGCTGGCGGTGGGGCGGCCGGAGGGGGGTTCTCCACTGACTGAGTAGGCTGCTCTGGCTGAGGGATGGGGATGAAGCCCATGTTCAAGCCCACGTTGCTAGGCGGCCTCTGCGTCGTGAAGGAAATTGCAGGGCCAAGCCGCGGAGCACGCCTGCGCCGAGCACTCCTGATGTGGTGCGAGTTGCAAGGCAGGAATGGGTCGAAGTTACTTGAGGCTAGCGTAGCTGCTGCAATAACAATCAAGCTGAATACAGTACATCTAAAGAAGGTGACATGTAATAAAATTATAAACATAAATGAGCTATGTTTTAAAATACTGTTGCTTTAAGATATTGTCACAAATACAGTGAATGCCTTTACATACAATTTTCAGGGTTAAGTGAGCAAAAGCTTTGAAATACATCCAACATATATTGTTACTCATACTGATATTTATGCTTCTTCAAGAAACAATTTTCATGGGTAAAACTTAAATTTCAAATTGCAGGATACAATTTATCTTAACGCAATACCATCACCACATCACACTGTCACAAAAATCAACCATGATATACTAACAATAATACTAAGAGCTTAAAATATGTACATTATTATACCTTCGATTTTGCAACAACATTCTCCGGAACCATAAAAAAAATCTAAAGAGTTACGAAAAAATTAACTACCATTGGCAAAAATGCCAGAAGTCACAATTAAAGTGTGTTATAAAATACCTTTGTTAGCATGCAGACATAAAATATAGGGCTTCTGTCACTACCCGTTAAATGGTATGCCACAATATATAAACAAAAAAATTAGCAACAGTTCCTAAAAACTTTGGCCGGCCAGTCAGCGCCCATTGCAAGGCAGTGCATGCAACTTGTAATATTTTTATTGCATTTTCTGACTTTCCTCATGATTTAAGCATAAACACTTATTTCAGGCCACAAAGAAAATACAACTCAATATATATTTAAAATGAATAACTTTGTTTATTATTAACCATGCAAACTGTTTCGTGGGCGAGGACAAAATTAACATTAAAAATGTGTTACATAAACCGTTCACTGCAAGCGCTAGGGTCATGGATACTATACGGCCAGCCATTTTGAATAAAGTGCACCATGCACGTGATGCATCAATAATGCCTGAAGTTGTTTACAAAATACCTTATTTACTCACGTATTACCCGCAAATGTTTCCAAAAATTAGGCTCTCATAAATAGGGTGCGGGTGGTATCATGGTCAGATGCCACTTGAGACGGTTTCGCACAGTGGTACATGCCAGTACGTGCTTGCCGGCAACTGTTTGCTCACACAATACCTAAATATGCGATTTGTTTATTATGCTCCAGAAGACTCAAACATACAGCACTTAACCATTCTCAGTGTAATAGTTTTCAATGAACGTCTACTAAAGAAAACTGGGAATGCAAAAAACTTTCACTATGTGGCTACCGGTAATCCAGGGTGGCTACTACATTGTGACAAAAAAATTCCCCAACTTATTCCTGTTTTCCAGACCTAAATTCTTTTTTTCCCCTGACAAAACTTAATGTGTGTGTGTTGTTTCACGTTGACTATTACTAAAAACTCAATCTTTTGAGTTCCCTATAATAAAAATATATATATATCTAGATTAGACTTTTTCACTGCACCAAAACTACAAACAAATGCTTATTTTCTAANTATAATAAAAATATATATATATCTAGATTAGACTTTTTCACTGCACCAAAACTACAAACAAATGCTTATTTTCTAACTGTATTGACTGGTCATTAGTAAAAAGGAAAAAATTTGTAGACATGCAAATTCTACACCGCATTTCAATTCAATGTTCAAATTTAGGCAACTGACCAAATTTGATACAACATATAATTAACAGTGCCAAATAAACCCGTAACTAACACAAATTGTAAAAAAGGGTTAACTCACCAAATATATGTTAATTGTGCCACAATGCTGTCTTTACCTAAGCTTGAGATTGTTTAAGTTCTGTACAAAACACACACACACATCTACAATTTAAGAAGACAGTTTTGCAAGGCCTGTTATTTCCATTCCAATAAGTTCTTCCTCTCGCTGTGCATCAAGTAAAAGTCTAGCTTTCTTTTCTTTCAGCACATTCAAATCCTCACATGCCTTCTTCTTTCTTACTGCCAAATCATCTTTTTCANTATAATAAAAATATATATATATCTAGATTAGACTTTTTCACTGCACCAAAACTACAAACAAATGCTTATTTTCTAATTGTATTGACTGGTCATTAGTAAAAAGGAAAAAATTTGTAGACATGCAAATTCTACACCGCATTTCAATTCAATGTTCAAATTTAGGCAACTGACCAAATTTGATACAACATATAATTAACAGTGCCAAATAAACCCGTAACTAATACAAATTGTAAAAAAGGGTTAACTCACCAAATATATGTTAATTGTGCCACAATGCTGTCTTTACCTAAGCTTGAANAATACAAATTGTAAAAAAGGGTTAACTCACCAAATATATGTTAATTGTGCCACAATGCTGTCTTTACCTAAGCTTGAAATTGTTTAAGTTCTGTACAAAACACACACACACATCTACAATTTAAGAAGACAGTTTTGCAAGGCCTGTTATTTCCATTTCAATAAGTTCTTCCTCTCGCTGTGCATCAAGTAAAAGCCTAGCTTTCTTTTCTTTCAGCACATTCAAATCCTCACATGCCTTCTTCTTTCTTACTGCCAAATCATCTTTTTCANCCTAGCTTTCTTTTCTTTCAGCACATTCAAATCCTCACATGCCTTCTTCTTTCTTACTGCCAAATCATCTTTTTCAAACATTTCCTTACGGCACTATTCAGCAGTCTCCTCTGATCATGAACGAGAATTTCTTGCGGCGAGTATATATTTCTTTGTAATGGTCATGTTGTTCACTCCTTATGCTACTTTGACAGCATCATTCACCATTCGCCGTGCAACCAGTGAATCCTCTTTCAAGTTTTCCACTATGCACTCTGAATTTACTGAAAAACCTCGTTCGACGCTGCTGTTGTCATGTGACAACACCATGATCACCTTTACGACCTTGCACAAACATTTTGTGAATACCAGCACACAAACTTAGCCAGAAGTGATGAAATCTCTTATGTCGAGAAAATTTTTTTAACAACTCTCTTGTGATGCACCTATTAGGTCAGTCTATGCATATGTGGTGGAAGGTCTGTGCACAAACAATGCGGCGTACAGTATCTATACCTTGCCCGGCGCAAGTTAGCCAGCTGCAATACGCAGTCTGGCAGGTGCAGCATTCGTTACACCAGAACTCTAGTCTGTCTGTATATCTGGGTTCGTCTGGAATTCCCTAACAGAGGTAATGGAAGCTATGTTGGCAGTGTGCGCATATAATGGTATTTAACCCAGTGCCAAAGCAAGTGGCTATTTGGTACCTTACGGGTATGGTCTCAGCCATGGCGTTAGTTGTGTCTTAGTCGGCTATGCTAGCCTCGGTTTCAGACACATTTCGGCTATGGTTAAATGAGCGCCACGGGGTGTTTTTAGACTCCCCGAAGTCTAGTTGGCTTTGGTTTGACTTCCGGCTAGATTACTGGGTCTCTGAGTCGTGCTGACCTAGTTCTGCTTTATACTATTCATAACTAGGAAAGCGCTGTAGCCCCATGTTGGGCGCAATGAAAGCTCAATATACGTGACATCTGGTGGTTGACGGCAATGTCATGGTCGGGCAAGGTTTTAATGTGTCGGTCGAGACACAGTTGATTCAGCTGGCTGACCTTCTAACAGCTGACCGGGCCCTGGCCAGTATATTACAGGGTGCGTGGCTTGATGGCACAGTACAAAGTCAAATGTGGGCTTAGCAGTCCTGCGTACTGGGTGGCACACAGCCACGGGTTTACCTGCTGGAGTTAACTGGAACAAGTGTCCCGACCTAGGACAACAGTGGTGCTGCGGTGAACACGGGGAGGGCTGCTGGTCCGGCAACATTGGAATCAGGGATTGACGATTCCTAGTGGAACGGGCCGTTACTGACGGAAGTCGGTGACGATCGGGTGTGATCGGCTGGCGGTCTTGATCCAGGACTGAAATAAGGACTGGAAGGAAGCTGGGAGGCGATTTTAATTCTTTCCCGGGAAGATGTGGAGGGGGTTAAACTGCAAAGTGCAGTTGGGGCTGGGTTACAACTCCCGTTGGCTTTGGANTTTCCCGGGAAGATGTGGAGGGGGTTAAACTGCAAAGTGCAGTTGGGGCTGGGTTACAACTCCCGTTGGCTTTGGAGATAGCAGCTGCTGCCTTCCTTTCCTGACACTTCGTACCACTCCTTTGGGTGTTAAGGAATACAGGTAGGAACAAATATCGGCCTCATGAGAGGAGAGCAGGCGACGATGTTCCCTAGCTAGGTGTAAAACCATGCCGAGGCAAAGCCGACCCGAGTCATACCCGATTACTCCAACCGGCGACAAGTTCAGCGCAGTGGTTGGAGTGGTGGGTTTACCGCGGAAGTACGACAATGATGTGGGGTGTATATCCAAAGGTGGGCAGTCCTCCAAAATTAGTCTTATCGCTCCTTCCGGCATCACTTCAGCGTGGTGGATGGAGTGAATCGCCTGGACTAGCAGACTGACCACTGTTGGATTGTGTTGCTAGTGGTTGTGGCTCTGCCTTACTGCGCACCAGGTGCATAGTACGGGTGGCAGTTGACTGGGTGTGTTTTATGATGTATGTGTGTCCGGTTAATGGAGCCTGCTGTCCTACTCTAGGTTCGTTAATTGTTTTTTTTCAAAGACGCAGTCTCCTGTTTTACCCTGATAGGCTGACGTCTACAGAGGATAAAATCACAGTCACCCCAGAATTAGCACACAGAGGTTTGAGAGAAAACATATATATACCACGAGGAATAGACACAGTGGCCCGCGTTACCTCTTAACTAATCAGGAACCGAACGGAAGTAAACTACGTAAACCAGGTGAAGGGGACCTGGGTCTAACTTGAACAATAGCAGATGCGGCTAGGTAGCTATAATAAGAATTATCCCTGACTATCACAATGGTGTTGTCCAGAAGGGACTTCAAGGACCACTACCAGAAGAGTAGCGTGTGTTTAACACTACGAGAAGGGTAGTGTGGTTGCCATTACCAGAAGGGTAGGCTGTTCAAGGGGTTCACTTCTTCAGGGGTTGCTGGTGCAGGTTTTGGAGCTTCTGAAAGGTCGTGAAGATGTTGGGATCAACAGAGAGCCCCAGCACACAAGGTGGTGGAGTGAGCTGCTGGAGATGAACTCAGAAGCACAACTAGCGAACAACCTACGTTCCTCGGCAGTGCACGGCCCTATATTCTACATGCCTGCGAGCTCATCTGGAGTGCGAGCGGCGAGTTCCTCCTCCTGGGCGGAGCTTTGCTCTCTAGCGCAATCCCTCGGCCCGTAGCCGAACTATGCGCCTTCGTAATGCTGGGTTGCCTTGGTTGCGTGAGCTTAGGCGCTTAAAGCGGCTGCTTGGCTAGCCTCAATCACACACAAGGGTTTGGGGTGACGTGTGACACAAGGGCTAAGGATCTTGGCTGACATGTCCGTGCGTGCCCCCACAACTAGGGGCGTACTTGTAGGCTCTCGTAGAAAGTCGTTTTGGAGTTCAAATTCAGCCAGGAGTAATGTGATGATACGTACAGATGAGACGAAGTAGTGTTTATATCTAGGTCAAATAAGCATCGCGCGTCAACTGGAATCTTAAAAATTATGTTTATGCATTATGCAATGTGTCACTGCATAAAGTAAACGTGCAAGGTGTGTTCACTTGTGTAAGTACACAATGGCGGAGTGCATTGGAAAGACCTCCAAGCACAGTCTCCATGCGTAACTTTACAACTGTGACTTGTGGTGACTCGTGACGTCTTTGATTGACGGGGACAACACGGTAGGGCTAGTTTAGGTGTGTTGGTCAGAGGCACAGCTAGCTGTCAAGATTGACATATATGGTTTGTTCACTGGAACCTGGCCGGTATACAACCTGGGCCACGTGGTTTGGCGCCTTGGTACAAATTCTGGAGTGTGCACTATGACCTTATATATCACCGGCCTGCACACCGCAACTGGTTTGACTTTGACGGTTGACGGCCAGGGTAGCTCCTGGCTCTGCTTCAGCTGGGGTTGTCTCCTGCTGGAGTTCGTGTCCAAACTCGGGTTGAAAGTGGTGCTGCAGTGGGTGATGCATGTAGAGGCCCGAGGAAGGGTTCTGGCTCGGCTGAGGTAGTAACACTGGTTTGAGAGACCCAGTGGTACATTGAGTATTTGGCGGAGGGCGATGACGGGATGTGGTTCTCCGGCGGTCTTTAATGGGAGCTGAAATAAGAAGGGAGAGGGAGCTGGGAGAAAGACCTCTCCAACTGTCGGGCGGCTTGAGTTCATTCCCAGGAGGTTATGCTGTAAAGTGCAGTTGAGGCTGGGTTAACCCAAGTTAAGCTTGAAGTTGGTAGCTGACTTTCTAATACACAACATGGTACCACTCCTACAGGTGTAAGGCATGTAGGCAGGTTCTACGGTCAGCCACGCAAAAGAGGAGCAGGCGACAAACTACCCTAAATAAGTGTTGAGCCAAGCCAAGGCCGAGCCAACCAGAGTCGTACCACAGTACTCTAACCGGCGACAATTCAGCGCGGTGGGTTTACCCCGGGAGTCCCACAATGATGTGAATGTGGACCGAAGGAGACAGACCTCCATACCCAGTCTCTCTACTTTTCCAGTCACAATTCAGTGCAGTGGATGAGTGAATGGACTGGACTGACTGACTTAACCATCCTGTAGTCGTGACCTAATGGTTGGGGCTCTACCGTACTGCACACCAGGTGCATAAGAATGGGTTGCCGTATAATGTGTGTGGTTTTGATGTATGTGCACACAGTTAGGGGGAGCCCGCAGTCCTACGCAAGGTTCGGAAAATAGGTTGGGAATGTCGCGGTCTCCTGCTCTTCCCAGGTGGCCAACGTCTACGGAAGTTGGTGTTACAGTCATCCTTAGCAATGAGTACTCGGAAGTTAATAGAAGATATGTTTATTCTGAGAGAAATAACACGATGGCGCGTACAAACTCCTAATTTACCAAGAACTGTAACTTAAGTTAACCTGCGCAAACCTGGGTCTAAACTAACAAAAAATGTGACTAGGTAGTTATTATACTGGCAAACCCTAACTAACTAGATGCTAGTTGTCAGAAAGGTCTCTGGTACCACTATCAGAAGGGTAGTGGGTGTAGAAACGGGGTGATGACTTCTTCGGGGGCTTCTGGTGTAGGTCTTAAAGAACGTCGGTAGGTGGCGAAGATGTTGGTGTTAGCAGAGAGCTCCAGCACTGGAAGTGGTGGAGCGAGCTGCTGAGAATGAACTGCCGTTCTGCGGCTGCGCACGGACATATATTCCACCTGCCTAATGGCTCTATGTGAGGTGCGGGGGTGGCGGGGTGAGTTCCTCCTCCCGTGGGCGAAGCTGCGCTCTTTGGTGCCATCTCTTGGTCCATGGCGAAAGCAGGCGTCTCTGTCANGTTCCTCCTCCCGTGGGCGAAGCTGCGCTCTTTGGTGCCATCTCTTGGTCCATGGCGAAAGCAGGCGTCTCTGTCATGCGGGGTTGCATCTGCGACGTGAGCTTAGGTCCTTAGCTGGCCTGCTAGGCTGGCTTCTATTACAGGAGAGGGGTAGGCATGACGTTTAATAATAAGGCTAACTAACTTGGCTACCTTTGTCAGTGAGAGCCCTCGCGTGTAGGTGTGTGCTTGTNATGACGTTTAATAATAAGGCTAACTAACTTGGCTACCTTTGTCAGTGAGAGCCCTCGCGTGTAGGTGTGTGCTTGTAGTATCTGGATGCAAGTTGTTCGAGGTTCACACCCTGCCTGGGTTACGTGATTCCATGTGCAGATGAGGCGAAGTCATGTTTATATTTACATATCAGAGAGCGTCATGTGTCAACTACCACAGTTGGTGATAGCAGGATGAGCCTGTGACCTTGCTAGATATCAGGTGCCGTCACAAAGGAAAATGGGCATGGCAGTATAGTTTAATGGTACGCTTTCTGAGCGTTATTATTTTGCCTTTCAGCTTTCTGTTGCGCAATAACCTACATATTATTTCTCATTTCATTTATATGATAAAACATTGCTTAATCAGTTTTTATACAACATAATATGTATGCAAAACTTAAGATACTGCAGTAAATCTTGTATAAGATCAGCCACAGATTTTCTTTTTAAATGAAAATTACATGGAACAAGNACTTAAGATACTGCAGTAAATCTTGTATAAGATCAGCCACAGATTTTCTTTTTAAATGAAAATTACATGGAACAAGTGACTGTTACTTCCATACTCGTCATATAAAACGTATATAAAATCTGAAAGGAGGTACGTTACATTTAAAGCTGACAAAACACATTACTATCAAAACGGTTCACATGTTTTGTCAACATGGAAGCGCACCACAAAATTGCAACATGTACTATAATTGTCAATAATTTTCAGTATGGTAGTACTATAGTCTTATCTGCTGTGGTAACGTAGGTTGATACGTAAATTCTAGCATAAATACAAGTAATTTTCTCTCGTAGTACAACAGTGGCGCTTAAAAACTATACATATTGTACTAGAGTTTGTATTATCAAATTGTGTTTTTGTTGTGCGGGCACCATGTTACTTCGTAATACAGATTAAAGAACATTCGTATTAGGCGGACAAATTAGCATGGTGTTGAATAGACTGAAACATTGGGAATTAAAGCAAACTATTAATGAGTAGTTGGTATTAACCAGAATTTTATTGAAGAGGTCTTACTGTATTCTAAANACTTAAGATACTGCAGTAAATCTTGTATAAGATCAGCCACAGATTTTCTTTTTAAATGAAAATTACATGGAACAAGAGACTGTTACTTCCATACTCGTCATATAAAACGTATATAAAATCTGAAAGAAGGAGGTACGTTACATTTAAAGCTGACAAAACACATTGCTATCAAAACGGTTCACATGTTTTGTCAACATGGAAGCGCACCACAAAATTGCAACATGTACTATAATTGTCAATAATTTTCAGTATGGTAGTACTATAGTCTTATCTGCTGTGGTAACGTAGGTTGATACGTAAATTCTAGCATAAATACAAGTAATTTTCTCTCGTAGTACAACAGTAGCGCTTAAAAACTATACATATTGTACTAGAGTTTGTATTATCAAATTGTGTTTTTGTTGTGCGGGCACCATGTTACTTCGTAATACAGATTAAAGAACATTCGTATTAGGCGGACAAATTAGCATGGTGTTGAATAGACTGCATGGTGTTGAATAGACTGAAACATTAGGAATTAAAGCAAACTATTAATGAGTAGTTGGTATTAACCAGAATTTTATTGAAGAGGTCTTACTGTATTCTAAANGGGAATTAAAGCAAACTATTAATGAGTAGTTGGTATTAACCAGAATTTTATTGAAGAGGTCTTACTGTATTCTAAAGTGAAGTGATGACATGCTACAAGAGGTACACAATACTCACCATGCATGCCAGATGGAGCAGCAAGGTGCACATGCGGGCGAGAGGTGGAGCGAGTCTGGGTGGCAGTAGTGGGATGTGTGGCAGTATTGCCACGAGCTTGGCTGTTCTGGCCAGCACGAGCCCCGTCACTGCTCTGTGCCTGAGTGCTGCTGGTCGATGCTGCGGTGCTGGATGCAGCGCTGGTGGTGGCTGCCACTGGAGTCCCCACTCGCCCAATCATGTGCCCTGCCATTGCCTGCATCAGGTTCTGGATGAANTGGTGGTGGCTGCCACTGGAGTCCCCACTCGCCCAATCATGTGCCCTGCCATTGCCTGCATCAGGTTCTGGATGAACTCGGGTCCCGGGAAGTTCGGCCCCGCTGTAACAGCCCAACCACATCATCCTCTAAATATCCTTTCTTAACCACCCCCAACTCTCTCTTTAAAACAAGCCATTTTNTAACAGCCCAACCACATCATCCTCTAAATATCCTTTCTTAACCACCCCCAACTCTCTCTTTAAAACAAGCCATTTTGTAGATGTTTCACAAATATAGGAATTCTTACAGAATTTAACAAATAAACATAATTTCTCAGCATTTTGCATTACTTCATAGTTTGCGAAAATTTCTAAGTCCTACTGATTAGTTTTAATCTGATTTTGCTTCAATTGTCGCCACCTTCATTATCATTTCAAATGTAGTTCACGTTTCAAAACACCATTAGGCAATGAATTTTAACTTGTAGGTAAATATTTTGTTCAAGAAATTTACTTTCACGAATAACCACTTTTTCTTTTAGACTCATGTCATTATGGTTAATTTAAATATTTTCCTGCAAAAACAAACCTCTCAATTCTCAAAAACGTGAAACAATTTATTGGGTACATTTGACAAACATTCTATTTCTGTACTCATATTACTAATGTCATTTTAGTATCTTAGTATATTGAAATTAGTACTAAAAGCTACGGATAAGGTTAAGATTCTATGGATTAGATTAGCTTGATACGAATTTCATTGTTTAAGAAATATTTTTAACGTAGGCCTATGTAATGGGNGATTCTATGGATTAGATTAGCTTGATACGAATTTCATTGTTTAAGAAATATTTTTAACGTAGGCCTATGTAATGGGTATAAACAAGAACACACAGCCACAAAATTATGAAGCAATTTTCAAAAATTACATTATTAGTATTTATATTTGACAAAGGGTGTTTCCGTATTTTACTAACAAAGTGCAAAACACCTTCATACAAAAAAAACCGCAGATAAGTTTTTATGAAATTAAAAGGCAATTTCTTGTTGGCTGTAGAGGCATTGCCTTTAAAATAAACATTACCGTGTTATGGATTAGGACAAGGCATTTACTGTACGAAAACAACACATTTACTTATATGCTGAAATGATCTTCACCTAGTGTTTTACATTATAACTACATTTAGACATACTTCACCCTTTGTTTTTTCACAAACTATTTGCAGGTATCTTTTAGGAGTACATTGACGCACCATGGGCAACGTTGTTGACCCACTATAACTTTGCCACAGCTGTTGCCCCCTCCCATAAAGAACGTTATGCCACACACGCCACAGCATCCCCCCCGCTGTGTAAAGCCCAGGGTTAACTTGCAAGCCAGCTGCTGCCGCCTGCTGGCCGGCAACCACTCTTCACATCTCTGTATACAACCAGTCATCTGGCCACTGGCCACAGAGGGGAAACGCACCGCAGCTTCGGCCACCTTCGGCCATCTCTGCCATTTCTTCGTCACCTTTCTCTCCACCTCTATGCCACCCCACGCTGACCCTGTGGTCCAGGTCTTCGGTTCGGTGATACACGTAACTCTATTGCAGAGCATCAGTCTGCCTGGATGCAGACAGACACCCTCTTCATATCCTACTACCTCCCTAGTGCAGCACCAGTCGCAGAACGTTACATTGACCGACAGCATACCAAAGCCTCTCCCGCTTCTAAGCTACACAAATAGCCCAAATAGCCTCGTTCACACTGCTTTGAGTAAGAGAACCAACCAGTGGGGTTACCCTTGCCCCTGTGCCACTGCACTTTCTGAGACAGACTAGGCATCATTTTGGTTAGCAACTAAGGTTCGACCCTTGAGGCCCTGACCAGAGTACAGGATGGATATATGTTTACTTATTTTGCAATAAACAGACATAATCCAAATAGGCTGATTTATCTCTAACAGCTGCTATTCTTCTAACCTGCCTCCTACCTACTACTTCGCCTCAGTGGTCCCCAATTACTCTTGCTGGAGCTGGCACGTACCACCACCCCGTTTCTTTCTTGCCTTCAGGGAGCTCCGTCTTTACAGGATGCTTGGTTCTGTGGCGATGTCCTTCCTTCCGAGCAACACTAGTGGTGCTTCTCTCTCTATTGTCACTTTCTGTAAGTACTTGGGAATGCCGGCGACATCCCATCTGCCAATGTACGTGCAGGAGGAGGCCAATTACGTCTACATCCCCCCCCCCTCCTTGCCAACCCGGCTAGTACCTTCTTCCTCTCAGGTTGCGAACACCCGCTGTCATCATCTATAAACTAGTTCCCACTTATGCTGTCACAGGGCAGGACGGGATAAATCGGCAAAACAGGGGCTAGGCCTGGTAGAGGGCAGACGTGTCAACCGGATGTATTCCTGGAAGAGAGACCATGACTCGATGGATGGAAATAACTACCAGCATGTCCAGGGGAGACTGAGACACCGTCTTCAAGCTACCAAGGCATGTTCCTCGCGCAGTCTCCTCACTGCCTCTCACGCCGCCAAAGAAGCCAGTAGCTAAGGAACTACCCACAGAAGTTGGAAAGTAGTAAAGGTGGTTAGACGCCTGGAACCCCAGAGCAGCTACATACCCACCAGAACACAGACCCGGCCAACCCCGACCAGCATTCCTCAGTGGGCCGTCATAGAATTGCCAAAGGCATCAAAACCTGCACCTAGTAATAACCCAGTCAAGGTTGATGACACCTGCTTCCCAGCCGGGGGGGCTTGCAACGCCACTAACTCCAGAACCATCTGACAGGCAAGGCATCAACATTTTGTTGTATTTTTGCATAGTGGAAGTATGCAACACTTGCTCGTGTTTGGTGAGACAGCAACAATATTAAAATCCCCCAAAACAACAAAGTTTAATAAAAATTCCAAATGCACANGCTCGTGTTTGGTGAGACAGCAACAATATTAAAATCCCCCAAAACAACAAAGTTTAATAAAAATTCCAAATGCACATGTAACCCACATGTAAGCAATGAAGACCAACATGTATAATGACATCAAAGGCACATCAACATGGCAGTGTCCATTTTTCCCGACACACNTGTATAATGACATCAAAGGCACATCAACATGGCAGTGTCCATTTTTCCCGACACACAAAATCATAGTCTATTTTAGAATAAGTTATTCTTGAGTTGCACACACAAATAAAAAAAGAACCATGTGTGCATCTTAAAATTTATCATACATTATATAGTAGGCAGAAAAAAAGTAGGAAAATTACCTATTACTTCTGTGTTTCCGTGAAGCATTTATTTCGTGATTTAAAATAACTACAGTAAATTTTGTGAAAATATTATTAGTTTGTATCTTGCAAAAAACAAGTGTCCATATAAATAGTTTTATTTTTATAACAAACTGTCTCATTGGCCACTGCATCTTACGCACATTCGAGATGCTATTTTATGCTATTGTGAGGAGTAATTCGTTAATTATTATTTGCATTACTATTCAAATTTTTGAAAATTCGCACATGCCTAAAAAATGACACTTTTTTCTGGTTTATGAAGTATGCGATTAGAGTCGGGATGCTATGGTGAAATACTGACAATAGTGCCAGAAATGCACCAACAGAAAGCAAGAACTAAGAAAAGGATGTGCAGGTATGCCGTCCTACTGTGAAGGATGAAAGTGGGAGAGGGAACAATGTTGTCAACTCTGTTCATTGCTGTAGGAAGCAGAAAGGTGGAAGCTAAGGCAATTATTTTCAAAAACAAAGTTTTGCAATATATTTTAATCAGAGCTATTGCAAACTTTCATTTATAATGTTATTGCTTGGTTTATCTCTAATAATTTTGGAGAATAAATGTTTGGACTCTTAGAATTGAATCGTGAATCTACGTTGGAACCGAGATTTGGAAAAAAAAATTGTAACTGAGACACAACTAATTTACTGTATTTACTTTCAAAACACTGCATGCATTAAATGATTACCTTCACCTACTCTCGCAAATATGATTATTACCATTCTGTTCCCCACCACCTCCGTGGATGGTAGAGCTGTCAAGGACCCTGGTTTCCATGGAATCAATTGTGATACTGGAAGGTCCCACTTCCATAAACACTTCCACATCAGCCGGCGAGATGCTGAAGGACTGGGGCGAGAAGAACGTTCCACCGACAGCATGGAACATGTCACACAACAACATTCATCACAAAAACAAAATTATGTGCTAGAATGCTTCAAACATAACCACATACTTTTACGGTTATTATATTGAAAATTCATCAAGAAAGAAGGATGAAGGTGTTACTCTCTCATGACACACTAGATTATATTAACAACGTGTAATAGATGGTTTGCCACAGAATTACTGGAGAACACTGCCACGTGGTAGGGAAGTGAATGACCAAATAGAAGAAAACCATGATGAAATTTATTAGACAAACTTCAGGCATTCCAATGTGTTCATTACTACATAATAAAACAAATAAATGATAGCAGAATTATCTCTTAACTAGTAATGAAACAGTTCAATTGAATGTTTTGAATTTTAACTTAAAAAAATTTAATTTAATTCTAGAGACTATTTTTAGTGTTCAGAGAAGACACATTTTTTTACTTACTATACATTACTAATTTAGCATAGGAATTTTGCATGCACTACTTATTTATGGCATTTTTTATTCTGTAGTGTGTAAAAAGTTACTGAGTTGTAAATCTCCCACTGTGGATGTTTATAAAATGGCGAAATTCTGGCAGACACACATATTTCATCTGGAGATTGTTTAACTGAATTAAGTTTTTAGTCATTGCAGAAGTGGGTTTTGTTTTGGAGGTTAAGCACGCCTATATTAATTAACATAATGTCTACTAAGCTCAAATGCAGCAGTTTGACAATACAAGTTTAGCAGAACGAAAAATTCAAGGGGGCAGGAAATTCCAGCACATAGTGNACATAGTGTTTTCAATGAATGAAAGACAAGTTTCTAAAATATATTATGCTGTGCAAAATCTGCTAAATGTGCACCTGCAACATATTTCATTTTATTACAAATTTGTCACACAATATCAACTTGCTTAAACAGATATTATTTATAACCATACTTTTCATACCAATTCATAATTATTGGCTAGTACATATCTTGCGACTCATGTTATTCAATTATGAACATTTAATTGGGTCCAATCAAGATCCAAAACAAGAACATTGGAACTAAATTGAGAATTGGTATATTTAAAAATGCAGCACCATCCCACCGCCAGTTTTAATCAATTTCTATACATTAAGTAAACCAATTCCCAGATTTTATATACATATTGTAATGGCACAGATAATAGTGATACATTTATATTACTGAAACATTTTTTTTTGTCTGTGAGGAAGTATTAGGTTTTTAAGTATTTCTGATATTTTGGCAGTATGTAAGTGTATTTGCCAAGGGTTTGTTTTTTCTTAAGCTGTAGTTTCAGTTCGAGTCAGGTGACAGTAATGAGGGCTGTTAGATGTTTTAATGGTGTTCTTTCTTATTGAGTATGGAAACGCAGTTGGTTATTGTTTTTGTTGCAGTTAGACTAGTGTGGGAAAGTGAATGCATTGACTGAGGGGCCGGCTTACTTTTTTTTTTGCTTCTTTTACGCAGTGACACACTGGTTTTTTTTTTTGCTGTGCTGGAATGTGACACCTGTCGCTTCTTCCTCCCTCCCACCCCCCTCAAACGTGGAATTTTGATTATCCTTTGGCTTACACAGAAACAAAGAAGGCTTGGCAGAATGTATTGATCGGCTAGCAGTGTTGCTTACTGGAGAGGGCTGAATGGTAAAGAGAGAGAAGGGAGAGGAGTGATGATGTAAGAGCGAGACATGAGATAACAGACTTTTCCCCTACACTTCCTTCTAAACATTACCGAACAGTTTACGACTACCACTACTTTTTTTTTTCTTGTATAGCGTGCACCCCAGAAAGTTTTTTCCCTTGTTTTGGGGAAAAAAAGGCACGCTATACGCGAGTAGTAAATACAGTAGACGANGCACCCCAGAAAGTTTTTTCCCTTGTTTTGGGGAAAAAAAGGCACGCTATACGCGAGTAGTAAATACAGTAGACGAGAACAGAGTAGTTGTTAACCTAAAACCGGTTCTGAGTCAAACCTCAAGAACCAGTATAAATTGGAACCAAAGAACCGAACAGACCCATCCCTAATTAGAATATTTCTCTGGAAACCATTAACTAAGTGCTATTACTATTTATGCGTAAATATTAACATCAATTTTTTTGTGATGCGAAAATAAGATGACCGCTAAATTTTTGAAAGTGAAATTTGGAACAAAATACAGTCTTATATTCTGGTGAATACGGTAGATAAACTTAAAATAGTCAACCCTGTTAAGAAAAGAACAGCAAAGTTACAAAAATTTCTTGAAACAAAATATTTCCATTATTTTTGTGTTATCTTCTTGTGTTCAATCACTCTTCTCTTACCCCTCACTAACCCCCTCTCTAATAGCATTTTCTCTACCTAATAGTAAAGTGCATAATTTCCACCCATCTGTCTCCTGTAGCATTTTCTGATCAATCTGATAATGCATGCAACAATTTTTTTAAATTCTTTCCTGTCGAAAGGGCTTTTACGGTGCCTATCCTTTCTCTTCTTAGTACAGTAGTTTAGCTATAAGTTCACATAGGGAGGTTTTCATGGCCAAAATCTGGCCATGGCACCCCAATCCCTTTCTGCAGCGATGCATGTCTCCTTGCATGATTTCCTTCCCTTGTAGGCATATGGGGCTTAGCCCTGAGAAGCATTTAACTCCCGTCCTTACNTGTCTCCTTGCATGATTTCCTTCCCTTGTAGGCATATGGGGCTTAGCCCTGAGAAGCATTTAACTCCCGTCCTTACTGCTGGCTCACATATAACACTTAGTTTTAGAGTAGGTTAGAAAAAAAAAACACCAAAACAGACTTCAACCCCTCAGTGAAAAATCATGAAATATTTTGTTTTTATACATGTACTTTGTTCCCATTTGCAACCAACACTAATAACAAATTATATAAAACTAACACGTAATGTTGGTACGAATACTTGTGTTAAATTCTCATATTCTCCCTTGTTTTTTCAAATAATCAGAATATTATTACATTATTTCTTCTTTCTGTAGTCCACCGTTCGGGAAGTGTGAAGAGAATATAAACTAATATGTCTCTATCCTACAACCCATGACTAGAGACATTTGGTTGCGGTAAATTTTTTTTTGATAGATTTCGTAAATTTTTAGTTGATTATGGTGCATTTTTCGTCAATTTTAAATTCATTTCGTCAAAAATTTTGCTAAAATTTGGCAGAGAAAAAAATGGTTTGGTAATATCAGAAAAATTAAATTATATACATTTGGTTTAAAATGCTAGCGCTCGCACATATTTCATATTGCAACAAACTTTGGCTACTTTGGTGATTGCACAAAAATAAAATAGCAAACATTTAATCAGAAAATGCAAGCACTGTCATTAATACCATATTGCTTGGCTTAAGGTTTGTCCTTCGTTAAGTCTTTATATTCCAATACATTGAGAAACTCCTTTCAGTGTCTACATTGCTGACTGGAATCCATACTGATTTCACTGCAGCATTAACAAAGTCAGAGAAATCACACTTCAGCGAAAGCAAAAATTTAACAACATTAACAACTTGATCATTTTGAAACACTTTAACTACAGAATCCCCGAACAACAGATATGGTTACAAACTCTCAGATGAAAGCTCACAGAAGATAGGTACGTTTTTCATTGCATCACATATTTCATGGTTATTTAAAGACAATTTTAGAATATTTCTTGGATAAAAGAGTTTACCATGACATTCAATGAATTTCCTACCACTGTCAGACTCAATTAAATCATTTAATTTTTTGAGACTCCTCTCACCGACCAATTTTAACTGTTAAGTCAAATGTAAATTACTTTGTTTGAATGTTTTCTGAAGGAAAAAAACCCCTCTTTTAGCAATTCAAACATTTTTTCAGGTCACTACGTAGTGAGGAGAGTTGCTGTCACTGGTGCACTAGAATTTTCCAAATGCTTAAGTAATTTACAGCTTTTATAACAGTGCTCTACCAGAGCTACCAACAAGATTACATTAATTATGCGGTGAAGAGGGATGAAATGTAAACAAAATTAGTTTGTCACCAAGATCAGTTTATTTCTGAAACATAGTGATATCGCTTCAGCGGAGATGTTTTCGAAACATTGATTGTGTCGACTTTCCGATCCCGACTACATATTGAATCAATTTATCGAATTAGCGTCTTAAAAATGTGGATTCACAATGGAAATGCACCTATTTTGACATGTATAAGTTGTGTGCGTGTATAGACACAACAAAAATTATTTTTGAAAAATTAGGGATAATTAATATTTTACGTATAGGCCACACTGAATTTTTGTATTCCTGTAAATATTGTTAAGTNTTAGGGATAATTAATATTTTACGTATAGGCCACACTGAATTTTTGTATTCCTGTAAATATTGTTAAGTCACGATTCTGTACAAACATGGCGGTTTTCAATGCGCACTTGTGATGCGGCAGCAGGCGTGCGAACTACGTATATTTGTCTCGTACAGCAGCGTAATTTTCTCATGTACGGCATCTATGGCCAAGCTCCAACATGTTTACATTTTTCGCATCCGGGATGGTTATTTTGTTTATGAATGTGAGTGAANGCATCTATGGCCAAGCTCCAACATGTTTACATTTTTCGCATCCGGGATGGTTATTTTGTTTATGAATGTGAGTGAACAAATTATTACCCAAGTGAAAAGCTATTCATTTTTTTTTTAAATCCTTAGAAACTAGGTTAAAATATTAAAGTGTACTGTATGTTGAAATTTTTTTTTTTGTGAAAATGTGTGATCTATACATGCCGAAATAGTGTATTTTTTTTCGCACATTTTGTATGTGTTTTGTTGTTTTTCGTGAGGTATGTTATTTTTTGCGAGAAACTGTGTATTTTGTGTTTATTTCACAATTTTGTGCACCGTGAAAAACAGGTGTGTCTACCCATGACTGATGATTGGCCTGCAAGATCTGTCAAACTCCATGTGAAATTGAGATCTTTTTTTAAATGGAGATTCTTATGCCTGTAGTAACGTGGTTATCACACATACTCTCATTTGCTCCATCTCCATTATGCTGCAAGCCCACCCCCATGACATACTTTCTGGTCTAGCCATTAATGACACAGCTTGTACAAAGGACAGCCAGCTCTACTAAGTATAAAAGTCCCATTGAATCAATGCAGATACTGATTTAATGGTTCCGCCTGCCAGCAGCAATTTTGTGTGTTAAAAGACTTACAATTTGTGAGCTCTAAGGCAGAGACTCTTGCTCACTCACAGATTGCCTCATCACCTCTACGTGCAAGGTGTTTAACTGGCATAGTCTTTCCAATGGTGACTCATCTCAACATGACTTTTAGCAGTGACCCTATATTTTTATGAAATTAAAGTATAATGAGTGCCTAAAGACAAATCAAGTTTCTGCACAAAAATTTTAGCAGCTACAACTGATTCAANGAAATTAAAGTATAATGAGTGCCTAAAGACAAATCAAGTTTCTGCACAAAAATTTTAGCAGCTACAACTGATTCAATAAACACATATTTTTCCATTTTCATACCCTAAAATATAATTCAACGAGTTTACCAAACCTCTGCAACGCAAGTCACGTGCCAGCCAGCCAAAGCCCTTAAGTAAGGTTGAATAACTCGCGTGAACACTCACCGGTGCGGGGTGTCCTAGTGCGGCTCTGAGTGACACGGGTCCGACTGCCGTTGCGGGAGCGAAAGGAGCCGTCGAGACCACGCGTGCGAGACCTGGCAAGGTTCTCGCCATCACTGGTCGTGTCTGATGAGGGCGGAGTGCCAGTATCATTTTCACGCAATGGCGAACTTTCCTCGTTAGCTGTTGCACTGGCGCTCTGGAGGTTATCGCTCCCCTCAGCTGGTGCGCTTGCTGCAGCAGTCTGCGGCTGTGTCGGAGTCTGAGTCTGCTGTGTTACTGCAGGTTCAGTTGTGCTGTCTGCATCACGGGTTACGAACTGCCCATTGCTGGTGTTGGTCCCACGGTTTGCCACCAGGTTGAACTGAGCCTGCAAATACAGTAAAACATTGATAGTTCAAAATCCTTAGGGCCAAAATTTTTGACTTAAAATTATATAATTACAAATTATCCAACCTTGAAAAAAATTTCTTTCTTAATCAATATGTTATTGACTNTTTGACTTAAAATTATATAATTACAAATTATCCAACCTTGAAAAAAATTTCTTTCTTAATCAATATGTTATTGACTGGGGAATGTCTTTCTTTTCCTTTGAAAACCGTTGTAACATTACACAAGTTTGAGAATACTACTATTTTCACTATTCACCCACATACCAATTGCTTTTTTTCTCAAAAAGAAGACTTCCTAAACGACACCAGTGATACNCATGTCGCTAACGGCTAGGGTGTTTTTTCAAAGGTTGATTTTCAAAAGTTTCTTCCAGTCGTGAACTGACTATATTTTCACTATTCACCCACATACCAATTGCTTTTTTTCTCAAAAAGAAGACTTCCTAAACGACACCAGTGATACNATATTTTCACTATTCACCCACATACCAATTGCTTTTTTTCTCAAAAAGAAGACTTCCTAAACGACACCAGTGATACACGAGTCAAACAGAACTCGAGTCATTTATGCATGCTGATGTATTGAGGTACTTTCCAGCGGCAAGGTAAGCACTTGCGCACACTTTCACAATATCTATTTTGTGGATCGAAAACACTTTGAATAAAATGGAGCGCACAAAACATAGCCAGTGCATGTGTGATAAAAGTGTGCTTCATACCAACTCATATTTTACGTGTCCAAGACCAAGATGTGTGTGAGTGATAAGGGCAGTATACATCACACACACCGCCTCTATGCACAAGCCACTGAATTGGTGTGCAGTATTTCCGACTGCAACTTACTTCACTCAGCAGCGACTCTGATTTTATGGCGTAATAACTACGTGATGCGTAGTCCTGTACTAGTTTAAAAACATAAGTTTTCATCATTTCCAGTTTCAACAATTGATGATAGAAACTAGTCTTCAGGTGTGAAAAGTTTCACGAATGCAGTTCGCAAGCAGCCACCAAAAATAAATAAAATGCCTCTTTTCCTTTACTTTTATGACACAGCTGTCAAAGCATTACTCTCCCGTTACCAGTTTCCGCCCTTTATTTCTCCAGGATATTGTCCTAGGGAGAGGGAGGGTGGCGTCCTACTCCTTCACAAAAAACAACAGCAGGCAACTGCCTGCATGGAACAACTGCACAATTGCCTAACCACCCATATATTTTCTGATGTNACAAAAAACAACAGCAGGCAACTGCCTGCATGGAACAACTGCACAATTGCCTAACCACCCATATATTTTCTGATGTCATCTGGGATACACACCAATCAAAGTCTATTCCAGGAATGAGTGCACTTTTTTGCCAGTTCTAAATGTACAGTTGTTTCCATGTCAAAAATTTTTTGTTGACATTCAGCTGAATGTGTTTTTTTTTAAACATTATCTGTGGCACAGGCAGACACTGCTATTGCCATGAAAACAGGTATATATAGAACTACAGNACAAAAAACAACAGCAGGCAACTGCCTGCATGGAACAACTGCACAATTGCCTAACCACCCATATATTTTCTGATGTTATCTGGGATACACACCAATTAAAGTCTATTCCAGGAATGAGTGCACTTTTTTGCCAGTTCTAAATGTACAGTTGTTTCCATGTCAAAAATTTTTTGTTGACATTCAGCTGAATGTGTTTTTTTTTTAAACATTATCTGTGGCACAGGCAGACACTGCTATTGCCATGAAAACAGGTATATATAGAACTACAGNGTTTTTTTTTAAACATTATCTGTGGCACAGGCAGACACTGCTATTGCCATGAAAACAGGTATATATAGAACTACAGTATCTTCAGAAGTGTTAAAAAAAAGTGCACTCGTTCGTGGAACAAACCATACTTATGGCCATATGTTATCACGCCAATTGTTTTTTGCAAGTAGTGTGTCACATAAGGCGGCAGGCAGGCACTGGCATTCTTTTAATGGCTTTCACATGACTATGGTGGTACAGCACGGTCACAATGTTTTGACTTCAGCATTTGAGTAATTTAATTACATTATTTTCCAAACAGATTATCACCACAGGCATATGCAAACATAACTGAAGAAAAAAATTTGTTGCATACTTACTACAGAACACCACAAATTATTGATGCAGTTTCATTCAGAAAAAATAAAAATATTGTTTTTCCAACAAAATTGTTGCAAATAATTTTGATGTGTGCTATAGAGAAGTACATATATATGGTATTTCTAACTTTTCTGAAATAGTCTTTGCATTGCACTTTTGATTACTTTCACTCATGTAATGTTAACAACAAGACTAAAAACAAAAGCACCACGCAGAAATCAATTTTGATACAAACTTCTTTATCTCTCATTTCATTTTCATAAATAAGTTTGGGTTAAAAAAATAGTAGGAGGGATAAACGAAACAGATTAAAAAGCAAAGTGCGGGCGTTCATTTTGGACTGTCCG